>JABUQX010086795.1:0-2500 GCA_015478945.1 Trachelipus rathkii
ACCCAAATATAATTTTTATACTCAGAGGGAGATACTCTGAACTCTTCAATAATACCATCAGCTAACTGTTGCTGAAAGACATCATCATAGGCTTTAACTAAATCTTTTCTTTCTAAATTTTCATGAACTCTATTAAGTACTGCAAGAGCAATGTTATAGTTTAAGGGCAACAAGGGAAGTTTATCTTCAATCCATGGAAGATCTATATGATATTTTCCGTCTTTGAACTCTATACTACCTTTGAATTTTTCAATCTGTTTCAAATCATCTTCAGATTTATTATTATGCATACCTTCTATACCTAAGGACTCTAATTTGAACATGTTTTCTAATCCTTGCTCTACCTCTGAATTAGTTAGGATATGACTTAAAGGATTAAAATAAGAATGTATCGGATTTAAGACTGCATTAACCAAAGTATGGTTAACCTGCAAATGATTTTGATTTTGAACATGAATGTGATTTTGAACAACTGATGGTGGATTTGAAACTCTTATTTGATTATTGTATATAAAATTAGTAATATTTCTAAATGGAATAATAGAACCATCTCTTAACTTAAAAGCAGATCCACTCATACATTTAATCAATTCTAGTTGAGGGAAATACTCTATTAAATCAATGCCAATTAAGGCATCCAAATCAAAAAATGAGTTATTAGACTCTTTATAGCCAGAATCAGCTAATTTGAAAGATTTATTTCTCAAATTAATTAGAGCCTGATCTACGAACTTAATCTCGTAACTTAATTGAAGATCCTCATCAACCAAAAGAGGAAGGGTGAAACAAGACTGGTCCATATATACATCAAGAACAGTCTCTTTCAAACTGCGGGTGGTAACACCTAAATAGGTTTTTATATCGTATTGAGTGCTTTGATGATTCTCTACAGATATATTGAAGTTTGTCAAGCACTCTTTTAGAAAGGTAGGACCTCTGTGAGCCACAGTCGACTAGGCATCGAACTGAAGCCGAAACTTTACCTCTACCAATCTTTATAGTAATTGATGGCAACAAATATAAATTGTTGGTACTTTGGCTATAGCTAAGACATACATTTGAGAGAGTGGAACCTTTCCTTTGCTTACAAAGAGCAGTAATATGACTTCTTTTATTGCAAACTTGGCAACTGAAAGAAAGTTGTTCCTCAAGTCCAGGACACTGATCTGCAGTATGTTTAGAGCTTGAACAATTACTGCATAGACTCATTTCATTACATCTTTTAATTCTTAAATCATACGTTTGATAAACATTGCAATTGGTCATCACATGACCTTGGGATGAACAAAACTTACATGATTTTGAATAACTTTTGATTTTAGAAGTGGAAGAATTAATACTATGAGAAGCTTCATTTCCCCTAACTTCATTAGTATGAGTTTTAAAATTCTGCAAAGCAGAATTGGAATCAGGCCTATTATTAGATTTTAAGGACTCATTCGTCCTTTGATTTTCATTAATTTTAAATTTAAAATTAGGTTTATCCGAAGTATTTATATTTTTAAATTTTGAATAAGTATTATGGGAAGGGACTTGATTGAAAATTTGACCTTTATTATGATTTGACGTTTTAACAATATTTTTGATAACTTCATTGTAGCTGTTAAATATTTGATTTAAATCAGGGTAATTGGTATTCAACTTGCGAGTAATTTCCTTTACTACCACATTAGGTAATTTTGATAAAACTATGTGACTAAGTACTACTAATCCTGTAGCCTCCTCAAGATATTTGAGGTTATAACTCTCAAGTTCATATATTAATGTCCTGATATCATTTAAGTAAACCCTAGTTGCATTATATGTTGGGTCAAATACTGGTTTTAAAGATATTATTTTTTAATAATTTCATCAATGATGAATTTTTCGTCTAAAAACTCTTTGTCTAAAAGTTCAAGAGCCTTATTATAATTATTATCACTAATAGAAAGATTCTGAATCAGAGAGTATGCATATCCCTTTAATTTATTTTTTAAGCAGTGAAGTTTAATGGATTCACTTAAAATTTTCTGTAAATCTAAGGAACTCTTAAATTTTGAAATGAAGGTTTTATCAGTTTCATTGCCCTCAAAGAAACCACAATCTATAGCTCTAAGAACAGATTCACTTAAATGTGAGCAAGTATTTTTTTGAGGGGTTGAATTTTGATCCCCTTTAGATTTTAATTCACTTAATTTTGATTTAATCGAGCATTGGTACTGAATCTGACTACACAATTCCTTATTATGAAACTCAGGAATGAGGGAGTCAATTTCAATTATCATTATATATTTTTATTATATTTGTATCCTTTTGTTTAATATCTTTTAACAAGGACTCTACTTCCTCTACAAGATCCTTTTACATAAACTGCATCTTTATCTTTATTATTATCTGTAGGCCTACTCTCTATCTGACTAAGATAAATATCTACTTGTGCCTTGAGGGATGAAATGGCTTGAACTATAGGCTTAGATTTTTTATTAACTCTATCAAGAAGGGCTTGTATCTCTGGGTCAGA
>JABUQX010086795.1:15000-20355 GCA_015478945.1 Trachelipus rathkii
TTGACACTTCAGACTATGATCAAAATTTTGCTTTGTAAATAAATAAAGAAATGAATTTTTGAGAAGTTTTATGAATAATATTCGTATGTAAATTATATGATTACATAAAATTGTGTCTGCAAATTTTTTTTATTTTTACCTTATGCATATGTTAAGATGGGTAATTGTGGAGATTAGCGTAATCTAGAAACCGAATTTTTTTTTAATCAATGCTGCCACATGTTATTAACTAAACATTGCTTCATTAGAACATTAGAAATAAAGAGACAGTAAGAAGCCTCATAGACTTATCGAGGCTATCCCAGTCAAGCTGATAGAACCAATCACCAGACATGCTCATGCAAATCCACAAAGCACCCTAGGGCTTGCCAAATAACTTATAGTATACACAAAGTCTACAACTAAAAGAAAAACTATAGCTATAGTACATGATAACCACACTACAAGCTTTAATAGCTTTGTTATAGTCATAACATGCAGTTTAACCTTAATAATTACTGTAACAAAAACCAGCCAATTTTGGCTTAGTCAAAATATAAAATGGTAATAGTAGTGCAGAGGGGTGTCACCCTGGATTTTTATGAAAATCACAGGATATAGCCTACTCTAAAAAAATAATGAAGAATAGTGAAAATGAAACTCATCACTCTTTAGGAAAAAAAAAGTTACAGCCTCTCAAAGTTGTTAAAACTCCCATAGGATTTTTTTTTATAAAAAATCACAGGATATAGCTACTCTATAAAAATAAAGCGTAAAAAAAAAGAGGTATTTATGTGCTAATGTGAGAAAGCAATTACGCACTATTGTATTAAAACTATAAACTTTTAATTTACAAAAATGGTGTCAAAAAATTCTTTAAAGTTTTTTTTAGCGATTAGCGTACATATTAAATGTATATGTTCAATAAAAATTAAAATAAAGCTCCGAAAAAAAAGTCGACTAATTTTGGCTTTTGGTAATTTTGTTCCCCAGAGGGTTGTCACCCCTTGATTTTTATAAAAAGCACAGGATTACTCTAAAAAAATAATAATAGAATAGTGAAAATGAAAATCGTTGACGCTCTCCTTAGGAAAAAAAGCTACAGCCTCTCAAAGTTGTAAAAACCCCATAGGATTCGGTATTGAGTAATGTTATCAGATTTCGAAATTGTTTTTTTCCGATAATCGTAAGAGTTATCGGATATTGTTGTAACCCATAAGTATAGTCTGTTCGCACGTAAGAGTAACACTGGCTTCGGCAAATTTACATTAAATAATTTTTCAAAATGAATATTTGTTTTAGTTACGTATATATTAACTAATGTGTTTATTTTAAATTAAAATTTATGAAAAATTAAATAAAAATCAAAAATTAAATAAATATATAATATATATATAATTATATATATATATATATATATATATATATATATATAATATATATTAATATATATATATATATATATATATATATATATATATAATATATATTAAGATGGGTCCAGTTTTTTTAATGCTCAGCAGTATGTAACTAGGGACCGCAGGTCTACAGTAAAACAAATATATATTTGGATCAGCGGAAAAATTCTAGCGGATGGATGTGAAAACTTTTTTTTTTTTTTTTTTTTTTTTTTTTTTTTGGCTATTAATGAAATATTTTAAAAATTATTTCCCCCCCATTTAAGGGGCTCGAGCCGACGGGGGACTAGAAGAGGGAGAGACGTTTTCACACCCCGAGGGGATTTCGGTCGGAGGTAACCCGCGACAACCCAGACCAAAGAGCGGGGTTTCCGGAGACCATCCCTCCGGGGTGTGAAACGTCCCCTCTGTCCCCGTCGGGATAGTCCCCCCGTTCGTCCACGGGAGGCCGAAGAGACCCCGACTCCTTTCCATTCTTTGCGGTTTACCTATGGGTATTCCTTTAGTTAAAGTAATACAAAGTGTTTTTTGGAAGTAAAAATTATTCTTTTTTTTTTTTAACTAAAGGATACACCATAGGGTAAACGCAAAGATGGCAGGAGTCGGGTCTCTCGGCCTCCCGGTGGACGACGGGGGGACCTAATCCCCCCTCCGGGGATGGTCCCCGGAACCCGCTCTTTGGTCTTTGGTGTCGCGGGGGTTCCTTCCGACCTTCCCCTCCGGGGTATGAAACGCCCCCCCTCTGTCCCCCCGTCGGCTCGAGCCCCCTAAATGGGGGGAAATAATTTTAAAAAATATTTTTCTATGGATAGAGCCAAAAAAAAAAAAAAAAGTTAATCCATCCTAGAATTTTAGACATTTAACGCCGAAATACGTGTTGAATTTAGCACTTTTAAGAGAGGTTTGCTTTAATTATATTTACATAAACTCAATCCCTATAGGCGGTAGAAATAATATTGTGGAAATTGACGAGGCCAAGATTGGAAAAAGTAAATACAATCGTGGTAGACCAATACCAGGCAGCTGGATTTTCGGTGGAATAGACCGTGAGACAAAGGAAACGTTCATTGTTCCAGTACATAACCGCAGTAAAGAAACGTTACTTCCAATAATACAGAAATATATTCTACCAGGAACAACAATCGTAAGCGATTGTTGGAAAGCGTACAATTGTCTAAACGAAGAAGGATTTCAACATTTAACTGTTAACCACTCGTTGAATTTTGTCGATCCCCAAACTCAGGCTAACACCCAAACAATAGAAAGATTGTGGCGGGAAGTCAGATCTGGCATCCCAAGATATGGGAATAGAAAACATCATTTACACACTCATATTTCCGAATTCATATTTAAACGCAAATTTAATAAGCATAAAGAAAGAATTCACCATTTATGGATAGCCATTGGTCAATTATATGACCCAAGAAAATAATTTTTTTAAAGGTAATATATATAATAGTATATATATATACTATATATATATATATTATATATATATATAATATATATATATAATATATATAATATTATATATATATACCGTATATATAATATTATAATAATAAAGTGGTAATAATAAGTGTGTAATATGGCAAGTTGTTTATTTGAAACACTTGGCAACGGGTTGTATTGGTGGGAAAATAAAAAAAACTCGATTATCTTTTCTAAAATATCGATACTGACATTACCTTAAAGCCAACTATTACCAAAACCCCATAGGACTTATTTAAAAAAAAACAAAATTTTTTTTTTTTTTTTTAAATCAACAGCATATAATCTAAAAAAATAATAATGAAGAAATATTAGGGAAAACGAAAATCGGCAGTCTTTTAGGAAAAAAGTTACAGCCTCTGAAAATTTAAAATTTTCCCCATAGACTTTCTAATAATAAAAATTAGTGGGCCTCATGCTTGTTTAGGGCCATCCTAGTTCAGGTTTATGATAAGATTTGTTAAAATCCTACATAGATTTTCTCTGTATACCTAAAACTTAGCATAACCTGACTTAGAGGCCTGAAATGAGACCTAACCTGGATCAATATTGAAAAGGCTATGGGATTTTTAACAACTTTGAGAGGCTGTACTTTTTTTCCTAAGGAGCGACAATTTTCGTTTTCACCATTCTTCATTATTATTTTTTTAGAGTATATCCTGTGGATTTTCATAAAAATCTGGAGTGACAACCTCTGGATGTAAACAAATACCAGCTTCTTTTTTATCAATCAAAGTTTTAAAAACTTTTCCTATTTTTTCCTGATTTAATTCGTAAGAAATTTCTTGCTGATATTTATAATTTCTTGTGCGCTTTTATGTAGGATATGGAATAGAACAAGACCTTCAGGAGTTACTTTTAAAAAAAAAAAAATTCCAAGTATTTTTCTTGGCGAACGATAGAATTTCAAACAAAATTCAATAATGCTCCGAAAAAAACATTTATTATATATATATATATATAATATATATATTAATATATATATTATAATATATATAATATACATATATATAATTATATATATATATATATATATACTATATATATATATTATATATATGCAAATCTATATATATGGACATATATGGGCAAATTATACTTTTAAAATCACCATTATCAAAATCTCACGGAAAATTTTTTTCTAAGTCAAAAAAATTTTCTAAGTTCAGAATAGTTTAAGTTTTTTTTAAGAAATTGTTTAGTGGCAGGCTTTTGGCATAATTCCAGATGCTTGCCACTAAAGAATTTTCTTAAAACTTTATCTATAACTACTTTTTCTGAACTTAAGAATTTTTTTGAACAGAAAATTTTCGGTGATTCGAAAGGTGATTTAAAAGTGCAATTTTCCCCTATTTATAAATATATTATCTATAGCTATATATATTATATATATATAAATATATATATATATATATTATAGTTATTATATATATTATATTATACTATATATATATCTATATATATATATATATTATATATATATATATCTAATATACGGTATATAATATATAGTATATATATTAATATATATATATATATATTATATATATTATATAATCTATTAACTATCTATATATATATATATTTATATATATAATTATAATATATATAATTATATATTATATAATTTCGTATATATATTATATATATATCTATATCTATATGATATTATATATATATATATATATATATATATTATATATATTATATATAATATAATTATATATATATATATATAATAGGTATATATATAATATATAATATTTATATATACTATATATATATATATATATATATATAATATAATATATTCTAAATATATATATATATATTAATATATATTTATATATATATATATATATATATATATATATATATATATATAAATAAATTTTTAAGGGGGAAATTTGGTTTACCCGATTACCGATACTAGAAAAGAGGAAGATACCGATACTCTATTTTTTAGGTGCTGATACCGATACTTTAATTAATATAATAAATACACAGTAATAAGATACAACATTTGTGCACTGCTAGGCAACTAAAGATTGCATTCCCTGTACAAACAATACTTAGTCATTTATATTACATATTTATTTAAAGTATTTTATTTATTTTATAATTAAAATAGTACCTATATAATGATAATAATTTGCAATATTATAATATTAATACTTTTTATGTATGTGTTTATTTAAAAAATAATTTCCATTTTTCAAGTAAGTATTAACAAAGTTTAGGTACTATTTTATGTGTTAACATGATTACAATTTACAAGAAGATCTTTAACCTAGCTACAATATTCAATAATCGAAACAAAATGAAAGAAGAGACTCATTAATCAGTCCGAAAAGTTAAAATTAAACACAAAACGCTATTACTCAAAACATGACATAATAAAATACTCCTTTATAGATAGATATCATGCAATACTCCATATTCAAAATTCAGCAAATTGTGAGCAAAA
>JABUQX010086796.1:0-30000 GCA_015478945.1 Trachelipus rathkii
ACCAGAGGAGATATTATATATATATTATTTATTAATATATATATATATATAATATATATATATTACCTAATATACCATAAGGTCGAGATATAAGCCCCACATCGAAGTATATCGATTATTTTAATTAAACTATTTCATTGTTTCTTTATTTTTTTTTATAAATGTTATATAATTTTTTTTTACAAATTGAAGTTCATTTTTCAATTATTTTTATTGTCTTTTTATAAAAACAATATTTTCAAGTGATTTTTCTTTTGCAAAAATTTTTTCCCTGTTGGGAAAAAATGTTTTAATTAAAAAATTTGAACTTACAATTTCTCTTTTTCTTTTTTAATTTCACATTACGCACTGATAATTAAAAGTACATTTTTTCTTAAATTTCAACAATTGAAATTTCAGTGTTAGTTAGGTTAGGTTAGGTTTACGTTAGGTTGGATGTGGTTAGGTTGTTAGGCTATGTTAGGTTAGGTATTTAGGTTGTTAGTTACGGTTAGTTACGTAAGTTAACCTTACCTTTAACTAATTAACTAACCTAACCTAACATACTCTAACCAACCTAACCCAAGCCTAACCTAACCTAACCTAATAAACCTAGACGTACACCTTACTAACTAACTAACCTAAACCTAACATATAAACAAAAAGCTTATGAATAATAACTAAAACATTATTGAATTTACAAAGCTTCTGCAGAGTCACCTTTAAATGTTTACAACTGATGTTTTAATATCATGTAGTCTTCCATCAGTGATAACAATAGAGCATAAAAAAGTTTTAATTAATTATTTAATGTGTTTCGTATTATATAAAGAATTTTTTTAAAATATATGAAACATATAAACAGACAAAAACCTAATTAAAATGATACTTCAATTTTCAAATTAAAAAATTATTATATTGTACTAAATATCAATAATTAGGATCGATGTTTAATGAATAACGATAGTGGTAGTCAAGTCAATAAAAAAGAACTCTATATATATATATATATATATATAATATATTAATTATATATATTTATATATATAATATATATATATATATATATTACACAATAATAATATTAATATAATCATAATAATATAATAATTTTAGTGATAAGATAATAATTAATATAATAATAAATAAATAATAATTAATATAATATGAACGAGAATAGTAATTATTAACAATAATAATGATAAGAATGAATAATAATAGAATCAATAATAAATAATAATTAGTATAATAAATTAAGCTTTCCTTAATACCTGCGAATGGTGCAATAGGTGAAGGGGAAAGTTGATCATATATTCATAAATCAAAGTCAGAATTTCGTTGAAAAAACAACTTTAATCGAAAATTATAATTGTCAATTGAAGAGTATTGTTAGCAGTATTTATCATTAAATTAAAAACTAAATTAAAATAATAATAATAAATAATAATATATATAATAATATATAATATAAGTAATAGATATTAATAATAATATAATAATAATAATAATAATAATAATAATAATAATAATAATAATAATAATAATAATAATAATAATAATAATAATAATAATAATAATAATAATAATAATAATAACTAAATATTTGTTTATGTGTCTGTAAAAAAAAACTAAAGATCTTATAAAAAAGCATTGTCTTACTGGATTATAATTGTCCAAGCTTAATGTTTTACTAATGAAATTAAATTCTTGAAATCTCACACTAAAAATTCTAAATGTACATATTTTGATTATAATATTAATAATACCATTATTTTGTCTAGATTTCATTATTTTAGAACAATGTTAATCTTAAATTGTCATCAAAAAGAACAACAATCGGGTTTGAACTCTACTTTAGCGTGTCTCCGGAATCAAGGTTTTTGGATTTCTAAAGGAAAAATAGCAGCTAAAAAGGTAATAAATGGCTGAATGATGCGTTCAAAAATCAATATACGTGCTTTTAAGTACCTAAATTATGCACACCTGGTAACACCCTTCAAATTTGAGATAGATTATACTGGTTATATTTTAAGGCGCGTGGGTGATAAAAATTCTCTCAGCTTTACTTGGATCAATATGATCTAATAAAAAAACTAAATAATATTATCTTTTACCATAAATTCAAATTCTGTAAGTCTATTTTTTACATGCATACAGAACTATTGAGTCTCTGAACTATATCTTTCCTCAGTAAAGACTGAAGCAAAATAAGCATTTGAAAATGTTGACCAGTGCAAATCTGAAACTCACTAATTTTTCATCAATTTTAATTGGATCAAATGTCCTAATGCTGACTTTAAATTTATAAATACTAAAAAACTTCTTTGAGTCCTTGTTAAATACTTGATTCCTTGCAATTAATTTCTGCCTCTTCTTTTGCCTTTCTTATGACTGGTTAAGTTCGTTAACAATTTTTCCTAATAATTTTTCTAAATTCATCTCCCTAGTTACTACATGCTGAATATTTAAAACAGAAACATCTGCGCTTTTCATTTATATTTTCCTCTCTTTACTTCTTACTCTATTGCCACCAAACAGGTTTCTCTACCTCGTCTCACCCTCTCCGCTAATTTTCATCACTAATGGGCCTTATAGACATATACGAATTAAACAATATACTGAGCGCTAAGCGATACACACTTCATACATTAAATTTTTCTAAAAGAATTTTCCCCACACATGATAACACTAGCATGTTTTTAGCGTTCATAATACTCTTTATCCCATCATTCCAATGTACCAAATAGACATGTCTCCGATTGGAATGTACGAACTATATTCGCATTTTCGGACAAATCTATATCTTTTTCCTTATAACCTTGCAATTTGGATACCATTCATCTTTAAATCTATTATAGGTTATGGCGTTCACTTCTAATGATCCTAGAACGTCATCCTCCTCATCTAAAGTATTAGGAAAGTTCTGTCATATATACATGGATGATCTAATACTATATAGCTCTTCATTCGAAAAACATGTTAAACAATTGTCGGGTTTGCTTGGTCTATCATTCCTGGCGTCAATAACAGCCCTTTTTTTTATTTTAATCTAGTAACCAAGATCTATGAATTCGAACTACTATCGTACGGGTCCTCCCAGATTAATTCAAGCAAATCCCAAAATACCAGGAAGTTTAAAATCTACCCATTATGACTATATCTCCAAATCTGAAACCAGTTAGTGTTCATACCAATGCGGCATCTGTTCTGCAATGTCTTCCACCAATTTCACATCTATCCGGACTCTTGTCCGAGGAGTCTTAGTAAAAGGCCCTCCCTGCTCTATATTTCTCTTCTCATATGAATATTTATTGTAACTATATAGGCGAATACATATCCCCCACACTCTGGAAGATTCAATATCATCATTAAGTATTAAAGCATCCCATTAGTACAGATTGATATGCTTTAAATAAGCCGACTCAGTCAACCACACCACTCCTTCGCTTCTCCTCACTCCTGCTGGTATAAAACAAATGAAATATCCTCTATTTCAATTCCTGCGAAAGGATCTCGCTATAATTCCTCTTCATAACTCCATTGTGGCTCTAGTCTTAGGCTGTGCATTAGTATCATGTCATGATTCTCTCATTCTATGGTTCATAACTTCAAGTCAGTCCCTCTATCTATTATTCTAAGTCTGCTATGAGCCATTTGTGTAAAAGTAAATTTGTATTACATCCAGAATTCTTGATTATTCGTGTGATTGCTATACGATGATCGATTCATTCAAACGTACTCAGACAATCAGATTTTCAGTTCATCTACCTCAAACTGACGTATATTAGTAAGTTACAAATGCTAATGGATCTGGCGGGATGCGCAGATTTAAGCCTCACCAGGCATCCCCGACCATTCTACCTTAGTTTTTTGCGCCCTTTCCTGATATAAAATAAAGAAGAAAGAAAAGACAAAAAAAAAAAAAAACAAACTAAGAAATATTGGAACCTTCCCAAACAATCCATAAAGTAATAAACAAAAACTATCAAACAACAATACATAACAGTCTCTCCAAACTGTGCTACTATACGAAAACTTCAACACCTATTAAACGCACTCAAGTGAAACGTCCATCTTGTCTGCAACACACAATTCTTTCTATCCAAAATTCTCGGACGGTCCCACACAGAATCAAAACCTAATATGTTTGAGAAATAACAATATATTTCCATAAACCCTTCTTCAATTTTACACCTAAGCCCTACTTAAAAACCCCACGATGAGTCCTGCACCTGCAACCTAACCTAGTTAAAGCTACTCTTGCACCAAGAACATCAATGCTCATACTTGATTCTCACTAGCTTTTCATCTTGCGTCAATCACCAATCTCCTAATAAATCTGCCATAACTTCTCTGACTTCTATTCCATATACCTTCATTTGACCCACAATGCCCAATCACCTCCTGAATCATACATTTTATGAAATCAATCTCTCAGTCTTCCTATCCACGATATCTAATCACTCTGGCAACCTTGGAAACATACTCTCATCGTTTCTTTTATTTCTTAGTGTTGACAATCACTCTCCTATCTAGGTATCTGTATAGATTCTGCCAATTAGCAATTGTTATCAGTCTTACCCCCTCAGAAATCTCAACATTACCATTGGCACTCTCGATCCCTCCCTCGTACATTTCTGGTAAACAGTTTCGATACCCTATGTTACCGTCTTTGAAACTCTTCTTTAACCTCTCAGCACGCAAAGCTGACTGCTATTATGTTAGAGATCCTACATCTTTAAATCATTATTTCTAGTTCTACAACTCTATATCTTTGCATCAATGCAGCACCTATATACCCTATTCCTTCGTTATATCCCTTTCCCTCTCATCTCTCCTGCCTAGGTGAATCACTATTTCCGATCTGCCCCTGAGTTCTAACCCGCCTAAGCTTTCGGCCCGGCTCTTCGAAGTCCTTGTCTACCTGGTGATTTGACATCCCTACTAACATTTTTCCCTAACATCCTCACTCACCTTTCTCAACCTCAAAATACCTCTTCTTCAATCCATTCATCCCAATTATCGACTTCATACTTCTTGCAATCTCTCTTCCGAGAACAACACATCTCTTATGTTTGTTCAACTCATATCATCACACAAGCACCTTAGCATCTAATTCCACACGGGATATTCACACTAGCACTGTGCGTTAGCAGTCCCAGCAGATGAGCCGCTGACACATCAAAAGTGCATCAAACAATCTTTAAAATTATTATTAGCTACTAAAGCATCTTTCGAGTCTCACCGTGATTGTATATTTAAATGGCTCACGTCGGAACTCACGTTTGTCAAAATTATCACTAAAGCCTAACCAAAAAAGAAATGAAATCTACTCCTCTTTTAAAATAGGTTAAAAATTAAACAATTTATTCTTGCTTAGTCCCTAGGCCAGGCGATATATAAACTAATTATAAGTTAGGCTTAACTTGTAGTCCCTGTGTATGGTAAAACCTAATTTTAATTTAAATTATCTTTCACAATTAAAGTAAACAAATTAATAAAAGACTGTATTTAAAATACAGAAAGTCTATTAAGAATCCAAATAAACCAGACACAGAAAACAGTAAAACTCTCTTACTATGTTAGCCTAGGCGCTTTAGGCTATCAAATTTAAATACTCCTACAAAATTATAATTTAACAATTGTTAATCGACTTGTAGTTAATTACATCAGCAGATTGTCATATTTAAAACCAGTTGTCGAGCTTTCTCTAAACACCGTTAATTGTTACTAAAACTTTCACTTTCAAATTACACAAATTATATTAATTATATAATTGAGAGCAAAAATTTGTCCATCAAATCACCCATTTATGTTTGAAAAAATAACATATGTTATACTTCTCTAAATAATTATTAGTTATCTAAAAGTTTTGAAAACAACGCTCAAGTCACAAACTACCGGCCTGTTGACACCTGAGCCAAGGGCAGGGATCGAATCTATCTTACTACCATTTGATGGGTGATCTCGCCCTCATTCTTCTTAACAATTCTCTTTACTATGATTAGCAATTGTAATCATCTTAATTTTTACTCAGTAGATATATCTTGATAATTCTTTATTCTATATAAAATTCTTAATAAGATAATTCCGTAAAAAATGTCAAATAATGAAAAATAATATCAAAAGCACTATATAAATATTAATCTTTTACTTTCCGATTCCACCCTCTCCTTCATCTACTACAATGTAAATCTTGGCGACATTCTCACCTTGTGACTATTCGTTTTTTATTACAAAATTTCATTTTTTATTTCTAATAACTTATTTCACTTAATATAGTTTTTAAAATAACCCCTTTTTTAATTTATTATTTAAATTTAATTATACTTGTAAAACAAATGTCAATAATAATAACGTCATATCACGAAAATACAAATGGTTGGTTCGAGCAAACTGCCTCCATGCAATGATTCTTACTTGTCAGCGAGGAATGGACAAGTCAGCCGTTCATTCTTCCCGATTTGCCACTAAACAACTGCTTTGTATCAAAAATTACCCTTAGCCCATTCTATATTAAAGCTATCACATATTGTGCTCTGAGTTGTATCTATCTCGAAACACAATAATTAAAATCCATCCACAACGTTTTCATATTCTATATACTAATTAAAAAAAAAACTCTACATTGTTGGTAACAAATCTTCTATTGAAGGACATTTGTACCCTAATTTCTAACATTAAAAAAATATAAAAACTTTTCTAGAATTAAAGCTTTTTTACTTAAATAAATACTGTGTCACGTATACTACCTCGAGTGTGGGCTATATAAATGAGTTTGACATATCTTTTTTTTTTTTTTATTATTATTTTTATTTTATTTAGAGTGGACCGAATCACCTCCTAAAGAGGTGGTCACATCACCGCTGACCGCTCCGACGCTATACTTATTATCTATTATGAATTTCACCCGAAACTTCCTTAAGTCCTAGGGCTCCTCCGAAATTTACGCTTGAATTTCTTATAAACCCCTTGCGAGTTGCCTATGTCGAGAAGTGAAAAATCGTCTTGTTCCCGCATAATACTTTATTAGCATTCAATCTGCTCGCTTAAACAATGAATTATTTCTTCTTTCCATTATTTCGGGATTAAATTATTTTCGTATTAGTAATCACTATACGGTAATAAATCCAATCCTTTACCAAATAACAAAACCTCTTATACACAATTATAAATCATTTAACTTGTAATATGTAGCAGCCAAAAAAAAAATTATTTATTAAGTCTCTCTATTCTTCGCCTCCTTATCAGTTTTGTGGTTTGTGGTTAGATAACTTGCGTGCCTATTCTCGTGTATACTACTATATATATATATATATAATATTTTATCTAATTTTTTTGACATAGCCGTTAATAACAGTATTCAAACATCTTACATAGATTAATATATTAATCGATATTCAATAAAAAAATAGCTTGGAATATATAAATACTGTCTAACTAATACAACAATTCGAGTTGCTCAGTCAGGCGGCCTCCCGAAACTGCGTTTAAAACCAAGTATTGGGTGTAAAGAGCATTTACTTGCATTCTAAAATAAAGGAAAGTTATATATAATTTTCTCGCAGAGTCATAGAAAGAGAAGGTCCAATGCTCCTTTATTTATATTATATTATACTTATATCTTTATTATATAATATTTATATATATTATATCTATTATATCTATTATATTATAATTATCTTATACTATATATATATATCAAGCTGATATATTATTATATTAGTATATTATATCTCAATATTATATAATTACTTTTTATAATGAAGAGAAATTTCCAGAAAATCTCAACCTCGCAATAAATAACACTCCTCGCGGGAACTTTGAATGCAATAAGTCAAGATGGGTGAGAGACCAATTAATAAAGCCTAATGAAAAATGAAAACATCACTTAGGCGATATAGTCAACTTTTTTCGGCGAATACTCGAGACATTCTTGGCATCCACAGAGCATAGTTTTTAATTACCGACTGACAAAAGTGATTTCGCACTTATGACATAAAAAAATTCCGTCGCTCCAGTCGATAGGGCACTCAAAGGGTTAGTACGCTTGAACCTATTTAGAGGGAGACTGTGCTAACAAGGTTAATATAGAGCGATAATCTTCTTAATAAAACGGCTATAAACTCATAACTTTTCTGTCTCACATATTCAAATACAAAAGTACAAAAAGAACAAGCCTTAAAGATTCACTCAAACCTCTGGCACCAATCATGAGTACTATACGAATTGTAGTCTACACTTAGGTCTTATAAGTATCTCTTAACATATATTGTTGTTCTAAAGTTATTACCTAAGCAATCGTTTCCAATTTGAACTTTGAGACAATGTGAATGCCTCCATAATTTCATAGAAACAACTAAAAAATGTGCTAAATTTTTTAGCCCTTTAGCTTGAAATTTATGTAAAATGTGATAATTCCTTCTGTCTATGTTTCATATAGTGGGTACGGGGGTACCTGCATGTTGTACAAAAAATGATAGACTACTTTTAATAAGATGTTTTATTTCCATTCTTTTTCTAGAATAACTTTACTCTGTGTACCCTTATAATACATTCAACCCCCTCAATATAGGTGCTGATGAATTTTAATTCTTACTTCCACTGACTCTTAAATCTCTATTGTCAATAACTTATTTAATAATTGCACACCCAAGTCCCAACATAATCCAAACTTTCATGCAATATCTATACTTACCATTTGAGAACTTAGCTCTTTGTATATACTTACCTTACTTTTCTGCTGTAGAAGTTTAATTGATTGGTATATTAAAACACCATAAGTTAACATGAACTGCTAGATAAATTGAACTTATTATTGTCAGACTTGGGAACATAAGGCCATATAAAATCTAAAATAATTGCACAAGTGTAGGTTTCAACCTGTTGTTAAAATTTTAGAAATTTTTGTTAACCCCCGTTCCTACGTATTCCTTTTAACAAAAGCTACATTGACCTAAGCTTGTATACGATATATGAAGAAAAGACAGATTGTAGCCAAACTAGAGATTCTAAGTGATTATCATTAATTACTCAACGCAAATAAAGGTATGATTTGAACTTAATGCACCAGTATACAGGTCTAGCAATAACTAGGTTCATATGGTCTCTATTTTCCTATTTTTTTCTACTACAGTAACAACTATGCCTATTTTTTTGAAGACAATGTCCCTAACTCTAATCACGCGCACTTTTTCTTCACACTTTTTTTGTTTCGCCCCCGCACCATCAATTGATGTGATTGACAGTTTGGATAGAAAGCTAGTTTCGAAATCTCTTAGCGCGGTTGATCAGGTATATTCGAGTAAGATTTTCTGCTGAAAAAAATTTCTTTAATCAATTGTTAGTGAAGCGCTCTGCACTGATTTTGAGATGGATGAATCTCGGTCTCTAAGATCTTCCTCTATCCACAACGCGACAATAATTCTGAGGTAGGAAAAATGCTTTTCACAGACATCTGTTAACCTGTAGCAGCAAATGGCCTAAGAGATGGCTACATCCGCTTTTCTCATTCCTTACCCAAATTCTATGGGCACATACAGTCTGAATCAAAAGATGGCTTACCAGCTAGATTTTGGCTTTATGGATATGTCCAATAATTGTGCCCCATTACTTCAAAGGTATCTCATCCAAGTACAGGAATTCAATCTGGTGCTCATTCACGACTGCATTTAGTAAAAGAGTATGTAAGTGATTGAGGCCCCCCAACTTAAAAAAAAACACAAAAGAAGACAATAGTGTAAATAAAGAACAGCACTAGTGTGTCGTTGAATACTGATGAACAAGACAAAATTTTGAAAGGAACATTATCCAGAAATGAAAAAAAGCGACTTTAGGAGAAGTTTCTCTTGTCACGGATAAAATAGAGAAAGGTCTAATAGCTACCAACATACACAGTCAGGCAGCAGGTAAAATCCTTAAACTATTTGAATAACATCATGGCCAAGGTGGAAGTCATTCAATCGAATGCATTAGAAGCTGTAATGCGCAATGAACAAGGATATGTAGCTGAGTGAGGATAATGTACTGGCATTGATAACAGCTTTGCAATTTAGAAAACGGATATTGACAGAAAAACATCATAAGTAATTGTGCTTTACCTACTGTGCGGCATATCAAGCATAAAACACATAGCCAAAGCAAATATAGAAGAAAATCATTTTTGTACCTCATGAAGAATTTGTGCCATATCATTTTTGGAGTCATTTTTTGTAGTGAAAATTCTAACCATTCATTTAGCAAGCTCCTATTTGTTCTCAAATCTTAATTTGTGATGGTTCGGAGTGTGCAACTGTATAAAATCAATATGAGTTATATGTTTAGTAAACATGTACTTATTTTTAAAGAAAAATTAATGGGGAGTGGAGTGGGGTAAAACGCCATAGCATCAAACAGGGTTCCACAATTGATTTTAGTTAGCTATGTCTACTAAATTAGCTTCTCAATTAATGTTGTACAACGAAGAAATAGTAGAAGTAGAAGAAGAATTAATTTTTAAAAGTTTTCATTATTAAAATAAAATATTAAATTTATGTCTTAATATGTAAATTTGATGATTAAAATAAAAACTAGTCATACCATTAAGCTTTATTATTGGTAATTTATATATATTTTATTCATTCTATTATTTATAAATTGAAACAAACCTAAATATAAAAGTATTACGATATTATATATAATTATGTAAAAATATCCTGGAGGCTGAAAATATCAAACTGAAACCTCATCTGGCTACAATTTGAGGTTTGGGGATATAAAAAATATCATCCGGATACAGCAAAATACAACAATGCAAAATGGTATAATTTTAGCAAATTAATGTAGGAAAAAATTAGATAGTTAAGAGAGTATAATTATATACCTATCATATAAAATCAGTAAAAAAAGTACCAAATAAATAATTAGTAGTCATTAAATTTTGTCCTAACTTATTTAATTTTTTCCTACACATTTTATTATTAAATAGTCCAAATTTTTCACATTTTTTGTATCACGCCCTAACGAATGTGAGAGTATAAGATCCCCATTGGGCAGCTATAATTCCCTCCGCCTAGTTGGAAAAGGAAAAAAACATAACTCATGTTTGTCATCGGCGAAGAGAGTTTTGCATATTCTTTCTATTGAAAGACACACGACCAGTAACACAACTTTGTTTAACATTTTTCTCCTTCAATTAACTGACTCAATATTTACATGTTTGAACAATTACATTATAAATTAAAGCAAATAACTGTTCTCTAATATTGGCATATTTTTTGCTACCAATTTCACTAAAGAAAGATAGCTACTCCTGGAATATGCTGTTGAACAATTTTTAAATAGTGTTGTCCGTATATTTTTTATTTTATATTTCCTGTATTTAGATATTCATCACAATAATTTTGTTTGTGGCTGTCATTAATGTTTTGTTACTGACTGTTTTCAGCTTCTCAGTTAATCATTTATAGATTCAAGAATTTTATTAAAAATCATGAATTATGTAAAAGTGAGCCACGTAAACATATTACCAAACTAATAAAATTTAAAGGAAAACTAAAAAGGCTAACATAGCAGGCCCTCTTCGGATTATGAGTATGATATATAAGTAGTAATACTTGTTGTGTAGTACGACTTGCAAAAAATACATATAGTATAACTGCCCTATACTAAAACGTAGATAATTAGAACCTTTAGTGAAATTTCCCGCTAAAAATTTGTGCTCACACGTTGAGAGAATGATTATGCTCAGTGCAGCAAGCTTAACACAGCCTTTTTAAGGCTGCTGTTCTCCTCCGCTTGACGTCAACGGATTGCTACGCGCTCGATAAGACGGTAGAGTCAATAACCACACCATATTATTCATCTTCGCTGTGTCAGTGCTTTGTCAGCGTTTGTATTTATTTTTCTTGTTGCTCTTGTCTCTGTTTATATACTTGAGACATATTATTATTATATCTTCATATATATATACTATATAATATATAATATTAAATATAGTATATATATAATATTAATAGTATATTATACCAGCGTTTATTATCTATTATATTATACTATAAATATTAATATATTCGATAGCATCTTTGGGGTTGAGCTTAGATCTTAACAGAATTTGTAAAATGAGATTTAAAAATCCTAAGAAATGGACTTTACAAATGTTTCCTATTTCCAACTCTTATATATAATATATAATATACAGTAAAATATTATCACTCTATAATATTACCAATATTAATATATTACCAATTATATATATAATGTATACTTTTATTGCAAACTAACTAATTATATTATACATAAAAAATTATAAATATTAAATATAAACGCGAAGAGAGAGACGCAATGAAATTAAAAAAATTACTGAATATTTTGGAACGATAAGCTAAGAAACTACATATAATATGATAAAATGAAATAAATTTTTTGTAACATCTGGGTGTTCTAGGTAACGGGATGGGTAAAGGAGTAAGATTAAGTTACAAGTAAATTGATTGGAGCGTGGAAGCTCCCAAGTAAGAAGAAAGTTCATTGGGATGGGGGAAAGTGGGATAGACAATGAACACAACAATCCCACCCGAGCATCTAGAAATACAAGTCCAAATTTATAAATAAAACCGAGCTTTGAAACACACCTTACCTTTAATCGCATGCTGATGGCAGCGTTGGTAATCATATAAACTAACTAGATCACCGTAAAGTGGACCCGAGTTTTGTTGAAAAGGACGGTGCGGTGCCAGGATTGTAATAGCATTGCGTCACAGAACATTAAGGTTCTTGAAAATGACACAAAGGTGCAGGCAAGAGAAAATTAGTATAGTGAATTGAAAGAACATATTACTCTAATAAAAATTAGATAACGGAAAAGACCTAGAGAGACCTCAGCTGAACTTCGTATAGAACGAATCACGAATTACCGACGATCTAGCATCAGTCTGAACGTCTCCGCAATTCACCTTAATCAACAATTACGCGTGCCAGACAAACGTGTGAACACCGTCCTCAGTCACGATAAAAGGTTAAAGTCCATATTACTTGCTGTGGAATTTACCTTCTATTCACCAGCTGTCAATACGAGATCGACCAGATGATGTCGCTGCCTGCAAAAGATATTTTTTTACAATGAGCGTTATATGAATCCTTACCTGATATTACCACTATAACTTTTCAGTGGCTCTATCAACAAACTTAAATGTGGCTGATCTAAACGCTAGCGTAGTGCCGAGACCAGTGATATAGGTTGACTTGACAGTTAGTCACAGCACAGTAGTCCAGACTGTCAGTCAGATGACATAGGCGAAGTCATGCGGAGTTGGAGGACATAGTGTTAAATTGGACATTATCAAAAATATGAATATTCCCAACACGACCAAATATATATATTTAGTCTCATTCAATCTAAGATACATACTTTTGCACCTACTCTCTCATTTACAATCTTGTATAGGAAATTAATACTCAAGTGTTTATTATCTCATTTTGCACCCTACGCAGCTTTTGAGATTTGTCAATTCAGATTACTCAATTCCTAGAGTAAATATAATAGATATACAGTAAAATTAACAATTACCATAAATTATCTGATTATATATGTATAATTCATAGACATCCAACTAACCAAATATTTTAACTTGAACACCACAGCAGTCTCGGCTAAAACAATCAACTGTAGTGTACCTTGAATAGAGCAATTGAATATAAAATATATAGAGATAGGTAGTTTTCACTGCAATCTTTAGATAAAGTCATAATGGAAAATTATGGTGTTAACCTCTCAAGTGAGTAGTCCATTATTGAATTTGGAATATATAAGAAATGTCAACTCAAGTGAAATAAGCGATATAATCCTATCGTTTACTATTTTGAAGAAAGCCTACATTTGATATGAAGATAATAAACTGAGAAAAAAACATGAAAAAAATGTTTTTATCTTGAAAAAAAAAAAAAACGATTTGAAAGAAAACGTTTTTTTCCCAACCCTAACCCCGCCCCTCCCAACAAAAATTAAAATAAAAAAATATGCTACTCAGTAAAACCCACCAGCTATATTTTTGTAAATTTTAAGAAAGAATTTCAGATTAATAATAGAATTGGAGAAATATACAATTTTATACAGTAAATAATTCCTATTTGCAATATCCATAATGATATGTGCACTTTTGGCTGCCAAGATATGAAAGATTTGATTCTTAAATGTACTGAAAAATAATTACAAACGAAGCTTTATATCAAGCTAATGAAATTAAAAATATGAAAACATTTATTTCTCTAAAATAGGACAAAATTCTTTATTATTATATGATACCTAATAAGTAGGCAAATTAAAATTCATTTTATTCTTTTTATACTCAAATGAGCTTTTTAGCTCCTGGTCATTTGTTTCTCAGTTTATTCCCTACAAGACAAAATGTTTCAGGTCATTTAAGTTGACTCCTGAGCTTACAGGATAGTAATGATTGTCATAAAAAACTATAACTCCCTTTGGTGAAAGTTAATTTTCTTATTTTATATTTTTAAAATCTTCTACCAACTGGAAGGACTTATGACTTCAGTAATATTTTTGTCAAACACATAAACCGAGATGCTTGAGTTTCTCAGCTGTAAACTGTAATATATATAATATATATATAATATATATATAACCATTATATATATAATATATTATAATATATATTATATTATATATAATATATATATAATATAATAAATATATATATATAATATAATATAATATATAGAAATAAAATAATACATATTATTAATATTAGGGCCTATATGTATAATAATACAAATAATAATGATAATAACTTATAGACACGTAATATAGATATCTAGAATTAATATATATATGAAAAATATAATTATATATATATATATTTTATTCAAAACTATATATATGTGTAATTTGATATATATACAATTACTATACGATATAGTACTTATTAATACTACTATTTATGTTGGTAGTATCATATATAGTAACCTATATATATATAACATTATATATTTAATATCGTCACAAGATATAAATATATATATATATATTATAATAAATATATAGTATATATAATATATATATTATATTATATATATAATTAATTATATATCATATATTATGTAAAATTATTGTAATAAATATATATACTTATATATACTTATATACCTACTAACTAATATATATATATATATATATATTATATAAAAAAGACTAATATAATAAAACACTTTAAAGTAAGGACTAATCAATATGATCGATATATATATATATATATATATATATACTCAAACCTTTATCTACTATATAGACTAATAATATAATATACATATTTAATATCATATATATATATAGTATAAATAATATATATAATATATAATATACATATATATTATATTAGTATAATATAATATGTTTGGACTCTAAAATATAAAAAATACATTATCATATTATATAATATAGTAATAATTCATCATATATACGTGTGTAATTACTACAAAATTATCACAAATAGTATTGATAATATATAAGTACATATTATGTATGAATAATATATATATATAGTATATAGGCTATATAATATATAGTATAAAACAATTACAATATATATAATATATATTATATATATATATAAATATATATATATAATGATAAATTATATATATATATATATAATTATATAATATATATAGTATAATAAATATATATATATACATATAAGAATAATAATAAATACTAGTATTATATTATATACTTATATAAGGTTCAATTAGTTAATAACTCACTTTAAGAGATACTATTAGAAGCAAACTATTTCATATAACAGTAGTTTATTCCTTGCAAAAAAATTACTTTTACAGGTAAATATATGCAGTTAACTGATGTATTTTCAAAAGTGTACTCGGCATACAAGACCCAATTCATATTATCTACGCATTTATAGGTTTGTCTTTTGGGTTAAGAGGATTTTTGAAGTATTAATGGGTGTTGGAACTAGAAAGTATATAACTAAAACAAGATAACTGTCTTGAAAGTAAGATTGTGAAAATCTTTCATTTGTTTTGTTGTCATCAAGGATCCAATTATATCTTACTAAACCCAGAATGCTGTTCTCTGGTTACTTTCAAGAGCTTGATTCATATAATGCCTGTTGAATTGTGAGTTCTATCAACTGTGAAATTGTCTATGTGCCAGAAGAGTCTGAGGGAATGCATTGAATTTCAGAACAAAGTTAAGGTCTCAAGATAAATTATTGAAATGTTCATATAGAAACCTCTAAAAAAGTATTTCAAATTTTTGCATGAAGGTAAAATAAGATCTCGTCCTATCTTTATGAAACACGGTATATAATTTCATCGTACTCAATCTTAGCTTCAATTAACACTTTAATATCGGAATCACTTTTTGAGATGATATCCTTATTTTTTATCCTAATAAAGATAATTTTGTAATAATTAGCTTGAGCGGTTATTTCAATTAAATATAGGTAAATACTATCTACTACATTGTATTTTTTCCCTAACAAAATATTTATTATATACATTCGTCCTACTATTAGTACTTTAACGGGATTAAACCTAAACGTAAAGTTATAATTGCTGATTATCTAGCTTACTACATTACCATTAATTAATTATTATTATTATATTATTATTTATTCTTATATAATTATTATTATATTATTATTATTATTATTAATATTATATTATTATCTATATTTTAGTACTATTATTTATTATTATATCATTATTATACTCATTATTATTATTATTAAATTATTATTATTATCTATTATTATTATTTATGATCTGGTTATTATTATTATCACTTATTATTGTCATTTATTATATTATTATGTATTATTACTGATTATTTATTTATTATTTAATTATTATTATTATATTATAGCTAGGGAAATTATTTTGTACAATAATTTAATTGCCTAAATGTGACTTCTGCACAATGGTGAGAGATTGCGTCTGTAAACTTTAGTTCTATATAGAGAATAAAGTTTTAAAATTAGAAATTGCGTAAATTATTGCTATCAGTTTGTATATCGAACTGTATTCGCGATAACTGTTAACTAATAACATATAATGTTTATCTAAAGAAGGGACCAAATTCTCAAGAACTGAAATGAATCTTTTAATTTTTATATAAAATATTATTTATATTATTATTTATTAATATTATATATTATTTATTATATTATATATTATTAACTATATTATTATCTACTATTATGATTATTATTATTATCTATCAGTATTTGAAATATTAGTTTTATATACCAAATTATCATTGACTTGTATTTATTTCATTGATTTAATTTTATTATTATTTTATTATTTTTATGATATTATTATTTAAATTTTATCTTTTAAAGATTTATTAAATGTTTATGTATCCATTTTAATTTTACTATATATATTTATTACCATATTATTATCATATTATTATTGTTCATTTTATTTATTATTATTATATGATAGTATCATTATTATTATCTTTTATGGTTATAGATTATACTTTTAAGCCTTCATTATTTCCAATTAAAGTGTATTTCGGTTACCAAACGACAACACATGACTGTGCCACTAGACTTAGTAAAACCCATTTCACATACTAGGATAATTAATTTGTTATTATAATGGTTGATGTATACACATTTAAAATGATATTGAACAATATATATATAAAAATTTATGTTATCTTTTTTATTAATACACTAAAGCATTTGTATTTTATTCTACTTTATTCGCCTTCACTCTTCCTTTATATTGTATATTTCATATTGTATACTTCATATATTTCTGATTGGCTGTTTAATAAAAAAAAAAAAGCAAAAATAGTAAAAAACAACAATGAAGACTCCACTGGTAGACAAACCCGGGTTTTTGCCCAACCCCTAGCCTATAATGAATAAATTCCTGAAGAATTACTTGTTGAGTAATTTTTTCTACTTCAGTCTGCAGAAGTAATTTTGAAGTAAGTGAAAAGTAAATGTAAATAAAATAAACATCAGTTATATATAGTATGAAGTGCAACAATATATAGCACAAAAATATACTAGATTTTTAGAAGTCACATAGTGCTTTTCTGTTGTTTAGTATATATGTAAATCAATCACGTGAGTTTCAAAACTTCAATGGGCAAAATCTCAATTGATTTTATAGCATTGACTTAAGTTGATAAAAATGTTTTGCTTTCATCTTACCAATTCACTACTCTCTTCTGAAACATTTATACGAGATAAAGATCAGTTTAACCTGTTTTAAATTCTCTCCCAAAAGCCCAATTTGTAAAAATAATACCTTATACCAGACATTATATGAAAGAATATTTTTTTCAATTAGTTGATGTATAATAATGAAATAGCAAAAAATTTTAAACTATTTTAGGTCATAATATAAAGTTATTTTTAATGCCCAATTTGTCATTGTTAAAGAAGAAATACCTCATTAATAAATTATTATAGTATATAGCATCAATGGAAGAAGAAGTAAAGCATGGAGTTTACAATAAAAAATTAACCGCCGGCACAGAAAAAACCTGTGTCGAATAATAAAATAAGGAATTAGAATAAAATATACTAGTGTACCATACTCTTAAAATTACATCCTGTTTAATATTACGTTATATGGAATATAAAAAAGTAGTGACAAAATGTAAATTCTCTAAGGACCAATCACACAATAAAATACTTCAAACTATATCGGAGTCAATAAATTATAAGATATTAATCTATTAGTATAATCTCAAAATACTTAATCGCGTCTTTTTATTTAATTGTATCTTTTTTCATTTCACATATTATAAGAAACTACAGAAAAATATATGTCTATATAACAGCCATATAGCCTTATAACACAGCTTGCGACAAATAAAGATATAAGACCATATTGCAATGAGGGGCCGCCCCTCAAAACTTAAAATAAAATTTCCCCCTTCCCCCCACAGATGAGGAAGAAGGTGAATAGTAAGTTTTCTTAACTTTATTTACAATAGGGCCATAGTTTTTTTTTTTTAAAAAATAGGTAGGTGCTATTTTGGTTACATGAGAAAATAATTAAAGCAATACTCATTGTGAGTTTGTGAACACCATAAATTTTAAGAGCGAAGAAGCTTAAACACGTTTTAGATATGCACTTAAAAATTTATGGTTCATAAAGCCAGTTATTTGATAAAGATAGTGATCCCCTACCGCCACCAAAACAAGGGACAGTCGTCGTCTTTAGTTTTGTGCTAGTTAAGGATTGAGGTAATAAAACAAGAGTGAGAAAATCTCACTAAAAAAATTATTTTTGCATTTATTAGTAAAGAAAGATAAGTGAAAAAGCTATAACTTTTAAGTCCTAACATACATAGATAGCATAGACAGGCACTACAATGGATATGTTTTAGAAAGAACTTAGATAAGAGTCCTGTTGACAAAGCTTGGTTCATTTTGAAGAACCATAAAACCATGTCTAAATTTGAGCAGTTTTTTGAAAAAATCTTTATCTAGGTTTGGGGGCAGAATAATGGAAGCACGATGATATAAATGTTCTACATTAATATAAAGAAGAAATTATATGTAAAGATCGATTTTTGAAAGTCAGACACAAAACAGTAGCAATTTCCAGGAATAAATGTTATTTATTTTCAAACGACAATCTAAACATATGTTTGGCCAGAGATATTGAATCATCGCCTGCACAACTCGTATTATAATAAACTATAGTAGTGTAATTCTATATTCGAGCAAGAGATATATTTTTCTGCAATAAGTGCAACAATAAAAAATTTATTTATGTTCTCCTATTGTTTTCATTTGTCATTTTTCTTTACATGGAATTTATTTTTTTTCAATTTATTTAGCTTCACCTTCAATTCATTATCTTACCTTTAGTACTAGGACGGTATAGACTTAATCTATTAGGACACAGAATGCCTGATTATTTCATAATTGGTGATTACTTTTTATATTATTATTTCACCTTGACTATCAGTCCTTTGCATTAGATTTATTTCACACTCTTGTTACCTTTTTTTTCTCAACCTGTATATAGATTTTTTCATGGCACAAAAACTAATAAATTTCTAAATCTATATATCAAGACATTATTCTAATCGAACCCTTTTAAATGAATAAATTATGAGCGCGAAAAGTTTTGTGACTAGACATATTCCCTAACTTTTATTGCGAGATGTTTTGTTTGTTCTTTTCATTCGCAGTAGAGATTAAATGATTTTCATTAACAAATTCTGCTAATATTTTCTGAAACTTTATTTACTGCTTTAAGGTAATTAAAGAAAATTTCAGAAACTTTTTATATACATAACATCATCTGGCTACAAATAGCCAATACGCCAAATGAATGGTTCCTTTACCCAGGGTTGTAGAGTCAGTTCTAATTTTTGAGACGTCACCCTACCATTAAGATAAAAATGCATGTACTCTGTATTCCCATCATCTGGAAATTAATCTCCACTTCTTGACATACTCCACCTTATTAGGAAATATTCCCCACTCCACATCCCCACCCATTACGGTAGGAAAAAATCTGATCCTACTACAGCTCCACAACCATGTAGACACACAAATATGAACTCATAACTCACCTCTGACATCTTATTATAATATTAATAATGCTCCTGCCTCACCATAATTCTTATATGAGTGCTCAATGTGAGAACAGATTAAAGAACCTCCTCTGATTAAAGTGTAGCACTTCTTGTCTCATTACTTTCTGAAATTCTAAGTTAAGCTTAATTTTATATTCCATAAGATTACGTATTTTTTGTCTATACCACCTTAATAACCGAGAGGTTGAGGTAGATCGTTTCAATTTCTGACCTCGACTCCACCTTCTCTTTTATCAACAAATTATCACGACTCCGACCCTTGAAAATTGCTGATCCGACTCACTCTTCTTTTGAAATTTTCCACTATATTTAAATTTCATAAACAAAGTTAAATAAGCCCTATATTATATATATATATATATATATATAGTATATATATAGATATATAATCAATAATAATATTGACTTTTTATATATATTAGCTACGATACTACTAATACTAATCTACATATAATTATATATATATATATATATAATAATATATATATATAATATACTATATATATAATATATATATATATAATATATATATATATATAATATATAATATAATATATAGTTTTTTCTTTCTTACTTTCTCTCTCTTCCCCAAGATTGGGAAGTAAGGTGCGCTACAAAGCATCGAAAAGAAAAGCAGTGTTTATAAGGAAAAGAAAAGACATATATACAAATGCTCGAAAAGAAAGCCCAGACCTACCACCCACTCCCCCTCTGTACCATTAATTTAGTGAAAACTCGTCAAAGCACGAAACATACACCTATAGCCCCTAGGGCTTCACGACACTGCGACGGGCCCTCACTAGTAAACACTACGATTCAATGTAAGCGTTCATAGCCCACCTCACCAGGTGGCCACAACCACATCGACCCATACAAAACCCCGCCATTTCTCTCCTAGTCATCGCACGCTATTAACTCTCCTGAAGCTTCTGCCAAACTCCAACCATATTCTCCTCACTCAGACAATCATCACACACCGTACTCGATTCCACTTTCTCTTCGGTCCTCGACCAGCCGGTCGGTTCCCAACATACACTCAACCCACATCTCATAGCCCGCTTTAACAAACTAGCTAGACATTCTGACGATCACCTTTCCACATTAACCAACACCATCTCAACATACTTTCATTTAATTCTCTACCATCACACCCTTCTCCACACCACAACTACACCACCACACACCACACACACTATAACCCCTAACTATACATTCTCATACCACTCATTTTATAATTATCCTTCCTCTACCACTCTAGCATGACTCCTAATAGATTGTCCATGCTGACACATTGAACTTTAGATCTTAACTTCTATTGCCGACATAGTCCCTCCACTACCAATCTAACAATTAACACAGGTAACACACACACAAGACTTATTGTAAAGACCTCTAGCGCACTCAAAGACTTTAGTCCCTTTACATCACCAAACGATTTTAATTTGCACCAGCAACCTTCCTGCATTCACAACTTTCCACTACTACACTCTAAATCATCCGTTCCCTTCTCACCAACACATACCTCCTATAATATTTTTAACTCAGACCACTGCTCCAGCCTGGGCTACCATCTAACATAATACACACCGACCTATCGAGACTGTCCCACTCACACACCATAACCTTACCTTATCTACGTTTACTTTCAACCCCTCTTTTAACATACCCTGCCAAATCTCTCCACAAATCCTCTCAAACTCTCTCTTTCAGATTCGCCAACACAGAACCAAATCATCCGCATAATAATAGGTAGGCACCCTCCAGACTCATCTCCATTCTCTCATCATTCTAACACAAATTTCCTGCCATCCCCACTCGAATTCTTTCATAACCCCATCCCTATACAAATTGAATTAACCAAGGAGAACATAAAACAAACCCTGTCTCATCCGCTATAATCCTAAAATCCAATCACACATTGACACATTTATTCTTACACACCTTCAATATCGTCATATACATACTTTTGATTTCCATTCAGAAGCCATCAACACCATATATACTAAACCTGCCATAAAGCTTCCCTATTAACTCTATCGATACGCTGTTCAAATCATAAAACCTAAACTATAATTTAACTTTCTCTCCCTGCATTTCTCAATCATCCTTATCGTATCTAATATGCAAAGACATTGATCCCAACCACATCCACTCGCATACCACACTCCACCTAAACACACCGCACCTTGAGTTCTTCACCAAAATCTACAGTCTTCGTCACTCTACCACCTTTTTCGACCAAAATGCCAGCATATACCTTTCCCTACAACACTCAATAAAACTTAATCCCCTATTAATTTTCTATCAGTCCCCTTCCTCTACAATGCTTAACCGCTTCATACAAGGGTACTTGTATAACCATAGCTCTTCCTCCAATTCCCGGAACTATACCCTCCATAAACGCTTTTATTACATAATATATATATACTACAGCTTTTTATTATCCAATCAATTATATATATATATATATATATAATATATTATTAATATATATAATATATATATTATATAATATATATATATATATATTTATATATATATTAAATACTAACCTTTGCCCCCTCCTAAATGAAATCCTCTGCTCTTACGCCCATATATATATATATATAATATATATATATAGTATATATATATATATATATTATATTTAATATATATTATAGTCAATATTATAATATATATATATATATATATATAATATATATATATATTGAAAAGTTTCACAACGGATCGAGATATTCAGGTACTTTCTAACACAATTCGATGAGTTGCCGTAATTTGGAAAATGTTGCCGAGATCTCATCGATTGAATTTGAAAATTAAGTAAATTATTAGTTAACGTATTTTTTTTCTTTTTTTAACCTTTCGTAAGCTAAAAATTGCTCGTGATTCCAAAAAGGTCTTCCTTTTATGTATGTCTATGTACCTTTTTGAATCTATTGTCGGTCGCCTAATCTCGAGACTGGCCATATAATATATATATAATATATATATATATATATATATATATATATAATATATAAATATTTATATTTTTATAATATAATATATATATATATAATATATATATATATATATATAATATATATATATATATAATATATATATATATATAGTTCAAATCCATGTTGTCACTTTTCTGACCATACTAGTGTGTGAGTGTACTTTTCGCGGCAAAAGTTGCCGCAAAACTTGACACAAATTTAATATGACTTCGAACGTAGCAAAAGTTTATTATTATTTTTTTCGAAAATGGCATAAAAAGGGCGATGCCAATTAAAAAGGAATTTAGAAATTTGTTTGTTGTGAATTAATCACAACGTAGCTTACATTTCGACGTAGGTAAATGAAGACTTGGCTTTCTTTCCAAAACAGCCTTTGGAAATTTAGAACAGCATGTCCTCAATTTGCCCGATAATTTCCCCATCTATCTAACCTACTGTCATGTTAATATATTTATACTGTGTTCCTTATCCAGGGTAAAAAAGAAAAAAAAATAATTTCCTGCCAGCTTCCTGCCGACATATTTGTTTTACATTTTTTTATAAGTACCTCCTAAATTCGCCAAGCACGGAGAAATAGCAACTTTACAGAAATAATTTGGAAGGATTCGATTTTTTCATTAAAATCTGCTATTCGCTCTTATTTTCAGAATATATATAAAACTGAACAAGATAATCAAGTTTTATTTAGGGCAATATTTATGTAGTCAACTGTTTGAGCCATACCCACTCACTCGTTTTCAAAAATAACTCGTATACCCTTGGTCGAAATGACTTGAAATTTTAATTGTACAATGGCATATCTATTTAAAAGTTTCTCTTGGGATGAAATTTTGATATCTTGTTCCTAAAGGTTTTTAGATACCCAATTATGAAGGTATGTTCGCTTAGATTTTCTTTAATTTTTGCACACACTCCAATTGGCTCTAATTTGTTTAATATTTATTCGATTCTTATGAAATTTTCAAGATATATATTATATATAATACTATATATATAGTATTATATATATATTTAATATATATATATATATATTATATATATATATATATATATATATATATATTATATATAATATATATATAATTATTATATAACGCGTGGCGTATTTAGGGGGGGGGGCCAGGGGGCCTGGCCCCCCGAAATTTCTAGACACTAAAAAATTTAAGTATCATATCCGTGTAGATACTATAAAAGTTGCATAAGCTTAAATTAATTGTATATAATTCGTCGCTGTCAGGAACAAATCTCGTTTGTATTTTTATTAAAAACTAAACTTAAAACCATCAGATGAAAATGAAACATTAGAGATTCAGCTGATTTTTTGAAAATTCTGGAAGCCATCTTTTGAACGAGTAATTTAAATTGCTGTCCACAGAATTAACAAATTCCAAAAAAATACAGACCCAACATATACCAATTTCCAACCCACAGACTTATTTCGCACATCCATTTTTTAGTAACAATTTTTGGATGAATTTTTAATTGAATTAAGAGGGAGGTTTTTAAATTTTCCTTGCACTTTGTCATATGCCGACGGGTTGTAATTGGCCATATAAGAAGATAAATAGATTGTAATAATATTTTACCAAGTAACGACTCGAAAGCCCCAAATGAAGATTTGTAACAAAAGCAGAATGGATTTATGGAAGTTGAAATGGCAAATCCAAAAACAACAATATACAGACTAGTTTCGTAGTTTCTTGTTTTCGAGTACAATTTCCCAATATTACATCTTGTTTGCAAATACTGGCATTTTACCCGTGTTTAATGCTCAGTAGAAAGAACTTTTCAACATTAAGACTTCTGAAAAGCCTACTTTAGAAATACTATTGGAGATGAAAAGACTATTGGACTTGCCCTCCTCTACATACATCGAATATTGAAATAAAAATTGAAGATTGTTTACTCGACTTCCCTCACTCTCACTATCGTGCATTAAATTATACATTTAGGTAATAATTAAACTTTAGAAACTCATAGATTTTTTTCCCCTTTTTTATGAGGATTTTAATATTTTTGTCCTTCATAATATTATTAATATATATATATATATATATATATATGATATATATATATTAATAATATATATATATATAATACTTATATATATATCATATAATATTATAATATATATAATATATAAAATATATATATATATAATATATATATATATATAATAGAACGATCTTTTTTTTGCCCCCCCCGAAAAAAATTCCTAGATACGCCACTGTATTATATAATATATATATATAATATATATATATATATTATATATATATATTAATATATAATATAATATATATCATAATATATATATATATATATAATAAATATATAATATATATAATATATAATATATATATATATTTTCAACAAGATACACAATTTTAATTTAGGGAAAGTTTCTTTATACCCAACTGTTTGACTCATATACCCATTCCCATTCATACCCATTTTCAAATATAACGCAAATATAACGCAAAAAGGTCGAAATGACCTTAAATTTTAAATATACAATGGTATATCTATTTACAAATCCTAGGGAATGGAATTTGATATCTTAAAAAAAATTAGATACCCATTTTTACAAGTATGTGCAAAATTCATAAAATTTAAGGAGGCATACCATCATAAATGGGTACCTAAATTTTTTTTAGAAGAAGATATCAAAATTCCATCCTAGGAGAACTTTGTAAATAGATATACCATTGTATATTTAAAATTTGTCATTTCGACCAAAGGTATTTGAGTTATAACTTTGTTGACATATGTCAAAGAAAATTGTATTACAGAAATTGCTCTCTAAATCAAACTTGTGTATCTTGTTGAAATATAAATATCTCCTGAAAATTTCATAAGAGTAGAATGAATAATAGTCAAATAAGAGCGAATTGCGATTGCCATGAAAAAATTGCATCCTGCCCTTGCACCTTGTATAAATGGGTATTAAAATTTCTTAGGAAGGAGATATGAAAATTTCATCCCAAGACAAATTTTTAAACAGATCTACCAATATACATTCAAAATTTCAAGTCATTTCGAGCAAGGGCATAGGAGTTATTTTTGAAAACGGGTATTGAGTGGTATGACTCAAATCGGTTGGCTATACAGAAAATTGCCCTAAATAACCTTAGGTATCTCCTTGAATTAAAAAATTACTTCTTTTTCCATATAAATTTCTTTTAAAGAAATCGAACCTGAAATATAAACAAATCGGGAAAATCATCCTGCCCTTATTCTTACGTTTGGTAATCATCTTAAGATTTGTGCTAAATTTGACCATATGGTGCGCAAGAAAGCTAGTCCCAAATGGTAGACGAGTTAGTCTAGTCCCCGTGAGGAATTCTAAGTATTTTTTACCGTTTGTAAGCATAAATGAAGCAATGGAAAACGGCTTTAATGTAAAGTCTTGAGACTGCCTGCTTCTCGTAAGGGAAGCGGGAGGTAGCAAAGCAAAGTAAAAAGTACAGTATATATATATATATATAATATATATATATATATATTATATATATATAATATATATATTATATACTATATAAATATGAAGTATATATAATATATATTAAATATATATATATTATAATATATATATAATAATATATAAATAAAAAAAAAAAAAAATATATATACTATATATATATATATATATATATATATATATATATAAAGGAGATTAATATACCATTTTTGTAATTTATTTCTCTTATTGGAATTGTCCAATATTTTAAGTGATATTCAACTTTTAGGTTGAATATCTGGGTCGTGGAAAAACCACAGAGTTATCATTTTATGGATTTATTATAGAAAGTATAAGAATCACAGTCAATACTAATCGAATTTAATTTGTTCTAGAGATTATTGATATATGGAAATTGATGATTTACATATTTGAGTTAATATTCCAATTTTGTTTAAGTATAAATTAACCTGGATAAATTAGTAAACTTTAATCTGTAAAAGTAATAAATTAATGAATCAAGCAAATTGAGGATATAAAAATATACTACCAGTCAAGCAAACCGTAGAGGCATATTCACATTCTTTCTTTGACGATCATGATCAAGTGGATGTCTTATATACACCAGGTCTGTCCGCAATATTAGTTCATCATTTCACATTCACTTGAAATCTTGTAATGATAAAATGTAATCTGAAATATAGGAAAGTAAAAAACACGCTAAAATTGCTAATAAATTAATATTGATTAATAATAATGAAGAAATGTCTTAGTTCAGTATAATATAGAAAAATACTTTCCAGAACGATCGTGCTGTCTGTTCCGTTGTTTCTTCACATCTCAAATAGATTGATTGACAACGCCTTATAGAAATCCTCTTTATGGAAAGGGTGAGTTAATCATCCATTGTTAAAATTAAATTAATTAATAAGTTAAATAAGAAATCTAAAAATATATTTATAATTCAGGGTTTCAATCTTTAGACTCAAACATATTTGAACTGATTCAAGAGTGTGACGTTAGCTTTGGTTTAATGGTAGCAATTGATACATCACAGAATATCTCAATCTCTAATCAGGAATAATCGAAAATTTAGAAATCTTAGGAAAAGTAATGAAGACTATCTTTTTGTAATTCAAAAAATATTGTAATAAAAAATATAGTAATACTCTTTACCTGAATGATCTGTTATTGTAGAAGTTAAGTTATTGGAGGAGAAAATAAGGAAAACGTTGGAACGTGGATATTTTATTTTATTTAAGACAAGTTGATTGGGAAAGAACATAGATGTAATTACACCCCACTACACTCATGTTTGATGCTGTAATACTTTTGTCCGTACGAACCAGTTCATTAGTTTCAGCATTTTAATTATCGTGGGATATCCTTTATTTATACACTTGTTTTAGTGACTATTTTATCAGTCACACAATATATTATTTCTGTACATTCACAACACCAAATCATTACTCAATAGTGATTCCGGTCCCTTTAAACTACAGAGTCATACCGTAGACCTCGCCACTGAGTGCAAGGTTCAGGTGGAGGCCAGGCCGGGAGCCGGAGGTGAAACTTTTTGTGTTGTGAGACTGAAACCAGGCCGGACGGGGTACAGAGAGATCCCGGAGCCCGGAGTCAAGAGAACTAATTTTAAGTGCAGGACCTGAAAGCCGGGCCAGGAGTCGGGGCCTCAAAAGAGGCTATACTCGGCTCAGCAAATCTAAAATTAAGTATAAATTTTATTACTAGGTGTTATATATGTATATATAATATATGTATATATATATATATATAATATAATAATAATTTTACAAATAATATATGTATATACTATATATATATATATATAATAATAATAATATATATGTATATATATATATATAATATATATATATATATATTCCTCTTACTCAAGAAATTTGATTGTAACATATTTATTATTCCATAATAAAAAAAGGTTCGGTACTTCTATAGATAAATTTAATTAATTAAGTTTAATATCCTTAAAAAAATCATGTCAACTAAACCAAAATCGAAAACACCTCATATATTTATTACTCACTTTGATGATAAAAATACTTTCATTTGTCAATATAAAATAGTTAACACAGTTGATGGGAAACAGTCAGTTCGATCATGCCACAAAAGAGTCTACCTAACTACCAGTTACTCATGGGGTCTGAATGCATCTATTGGATCTTTAAATTATCAAACATTTAAACTTTGCTATCTATCAGACATTTGCTGGTGTTAAAAGAAAGGTGAAGCTAAGGTAATCAGGAGAAACTCTTTAATTTCAAAACACAAGGACTAAAGTGGAGCACACCAGTTCTAAAAACTTTATTCTGTCCTCTGTTAAGTAAAAAATTATCTAATTAATTTAATGGTTTATTAAGATAGTGACCCATTGGTTTTCTGTACATAACCAGGGTTAAATGCTGTGTGGAACATGGTTTAGAAACTGGAAGTCCCTTTAGACTGAAAAAATATTTGTAAAATAGTTCTAGAGAGAAAAAATAAACAAAAAATAAACAAAAAAAAATAAAAAGGGACGCTTTGTGCATTTAAAAATGAATACTTACACATGGGCAAAGCTAAATTATTTTGTCAATAATTTTATATATGTGGACGAGATAAAAACAATATTTCTAAAACGTTAGTAGTAAAAGAAAAAAATACTCAACATTTCAGCGAATATATTCAAGAATTTGTTACTGACATCTTAAAAAATTCGAAATAACAAGAGACAAATAATTAGCTTAGTTACGGATAACGCATCAAAACATAGTCAGTACGATTGAAAAATTAAATAATAGGAACAATGAGGGTGAATAGGAATTGGTAAAATGTGATACTGATTTCCATTGAATGTCAAAACAGAAAGAAGTAATAGTTGTTTCAGAATGAGCTTGACTCAAACTTATAGAAAGACTATGTTCCGATAACGTTAACATTGC
>JABUQX010086796.1:37500-43385 GCA_015478945.1 Trachelipus rathkii
AAACCTTACTATGTTGCTATTAACTATTTTAAATTGAACTTGGGGCTTTTTTAAAATGTTTACCAAAAATTGAAGAATTTGCCGTATCTCTACACTGTTTTGGTGTTTTGGAGACTTTCTTGAAAAATATATTTTGTTAGGCAACACCAAAAGTTTGTTTTGAAACTTAAAAAACGAGGCACTTGAAAATTGAGAGTCAATTGAATAAATCGTGAGTTGGTATAGCTCCGATCCTTTTGTAGTATTAAGCTATTTTATACATTAAAACTGAGTAAAGTATTTCATTTATATTATTTAACATTAGTTCTAGTTAGGCCTAAGTATTTTTGCCTTATTAAAGATAGAGGAACCGTTCTAAGAAAACTTATGTTAAGGTCTCTTTTTCCAAGCTGGTCCTAACCCTTTATATTCTGAATTAGCAGGACTAGCAGTTAGGTCTATTCTATCTTTTCTGTTTTATTCTAACACTTCTCTAGCCTCTAAATCCTTATACCTTACTTCAAGTTTTGAACAGAGTACTCAACGGATGGCATGCTATATGTAGGCCAAAACTAGTAACTAGCAACTACCTTTATTTTACTAAAATTAAGCCTCAATAAAAGGCTTCCCTCCAAGTTAAAATTCTTGGAAACAAAAACTTTAAAGCTAATTTGAATTTAAAATTTAATGGTGAGTTATAATTGTTTTTGTTGAAAATTAACTAGTTAGGCTAGACTTCCTCATATTTGGGTAGAGCAGTTCACTCAACTGCTGTGATTGCATATTTCAGAATTTACTTCATGGTAAATTCTCAATAACTTTCCAAGAATTTTAAAGAGGACGTCTATCTTAATTATTCTTATTAGCTCATGCTATTTAATTATAACTCACCTTATATATAGCTTTTTGAATTTCCTTGATACTTGGAGTACGTTGCCTATACTTTGAGTAAAATTATAACGTAGTTGTTTTTTGAGAAATATTAAATTCACTTAGTCATTGTTTTTATATTATCACTATGGCTGATATGGAAGAATGCCAGTTACTTAATAATCCTCACATTGTAGAACGAGACGATTTAAAAAGAAGGATGGAGGCAATTATAGCTAGATTAAGAACTAGCGGTAGTCCCTCTTTTATTAAAGATAAAATATCTGAATTAAAAGGTTATTTAAAGTCTTTGGAGAAGACAGATAAAAGTATTTTGTCAAATATACTTAAATTTAAAAGTCTTAATGAATTTTATGTAAGTGAGCGTAACAGTATGTTTGATTATAAATTAGATTTAGAAGAACAGATTGCCATTTTATCAGACAATTTGACAAAGCCTAGTAACTCCTCTATTGCAAGCGAAGACTCTGATCCTCCCTTTTCAAGCTCGATTGTAGGCCCTAATTCTAATGTATCTGATAGAACTGTGTCTAGTTTAAACCTTTTTAGAAGTGCAAAAGAGCCTCCAATTCAGATAGGGAAGTTTGAGGGTGATGAAGCAGATAAGTTAGCATTCTCCCGTTTTTTGTCTAAGTTTAAAGCTGTAATTGACGGCAACCCGGTTTATACAAATGAGGAGAAGCTTATACATTTGATAAGTAATCTGGGAGATGTAGCCTATGAAATGATTAAACATTTGAGTCCTGAAGGCTCTAATTACCATTTACCGCAGAATTAGCTATCCCATTGATAAAAGTCTTTCCATGTTTATGCCACTCGCGCGCGCGATTTTTCGGCTATTTGAGACTCTGACGAGATTTTTTTTATGCGTGTATAAAATTCCCCTAACTTAAAGTTTTGTTTAATTTTTTTATAATATTTTACATTAATATTTAAAAATTTTAATATATTTTATACAATTATTTATTTAGAATAGATTAAGTATTCATTTATTCGCAAAATATTGCTCTTATATTGAGAAATTGGTGTGCAAATGAGGGTGGGTTGAACAGTGCAATAAGAATGCTTACGAAAGTAGTGAAATTATGGTGGAAATGATTTAATCCTGTTAAATTTTATTTTTTAAATCTAAAATATAGGTTTTGTTCAATATCATGCCTTTAAAAAAATAAACAGGTCTATATCAGTTTGTGTGAAAAGTGTTAGGGGGAAATCTATGGTATATACTGCAAGCATATTCTAGGCCCGTGTATCGACGCTTACTCTAGGGTAAGCTCTTCTTATGCTACGTTTAAAGTGTTAATTCTTTAAGTCTTTGGTCATACTATGGTTATTTAATTGTAAACATTATTATTATAGGATTTCCATAATAATAATAAAAAAAATAGTATGACACAGGCCTATCAAAGTTATGCAAGTTATTGACAGGCCCTAGGATGCTGTGTTGGTTTTGCATGAGCATGTTGTGTGATTGGTTCTTTATACTAGTGGGCTGGAACAGTCTTGATAGGCTCATGTGGCTTCTTACTGTCTATACTTTATGTTAATTAAAGGCCTACATATGGTCTATTCCTTCTCTCTGAACATGCAATTTAATTAAGGTTAAATAGAATCTATAACTTCCAGCACTTAATTTTTTTAAAAGTGAGATTTATTTTCCTATTTTACTGAACTCCTTATTCACATGGGTATTTATGTAGTTGGTCTCTGCCATCTAACATTTATTTGTTATTCAATATGTAAATTGCAATTTTGTTTTATGGTAATGAAGATTGCATATGAGCATGTGTTTGAAAAATATTTATTTTGACAGGGACAGTCTCAATAGGCCCAAAGTTTACCCTATTATTATAGGGTAAACTTTGGTTTACCCTAGGCCCTAAAGTAAGCTTTGTTACTTGTACTATGGTTAACTTTTTGTGTACTATGTTTGATGGGTGAATTGACTGAATTCTGTAAGGCATATTATAGGTATTAATTTATAAACGTTATTATTATAGGATTTCCATAATTAGGAGAACATAAAAATGCAAAAAAGCAACATTGGCCTACCAAAGACTGTCCCATCCTATCCCATCTCTCAGTACATGCAATTTAAGGTGAGATAGAAACTTCAACTTTCAACACCTAATCTTTTTTTTAATAATAGAATTTAAATCAAGTGAAACTACACATAAACTAAGCTCTATGCAATCCAAATCTACCATTATCCAACAAAGTTAACAATGTCATTTTATTTTTTCTCTGTTTACTTCACTCCCTACTCAACACAGTGGTATTTATGCAGTTGATGTCAGCAATCTAAAATTCAGTTATTCAAAATGTAAACTGCAAATTTTTTATAGTAATGAGAACCTAAAATAGAGGGTAATTTTATATTGGTAATTGTTTATAGTAAGTGCCTCTAAATAGATTTTTATAAAAATCACAGCATAGACTCTAAATAAATTGCAATAAAGCATAAAGAAATAAAAATGATTTGTCTTTAGGAAAAAAAGTTAGACTCAAAGTGGAATAATCCCATATGGTTTTCTTATACTCCAACTGACTGAAATTTTGTTTTATCGCACTTTATGAAGTAGGCGACAATACAAAGAGCGAGGAAAGGGAAGACAGTAGCCAATAGATAAATCAGTGTAAAAAGTGATCTTTAAAAAAATTTTAATTTTGAAAAATTTTGCAAGCTGATTTTTATATATATATATATATATATATATATATATATATATATATATATATATATATATATATATATATATATATATATATATATATATATATATATATATATATATATATATATATATATATATATATATATATTTACTCTCTATATGTCCAGGATGTACCATTTCATTATTTCCAAAGTTCCAGTTCCAAACTGGTACTTCAGACTCACTTTCAAATGTCTTTCTAAAAAATCTTCAATTAGATTTATCATTTAGCTACTCGAGTAAAAATCTACCTGTTTTGCTCGAGCGATATCATTTTCTGATTTTTAAACTTTGAAGGCCAGTAGAACTTTATATAGTATATTCCTATTTTACTTAATAAGTTTACTGATCCGCTTATCCAAATTTTGTGTTACAGAACTAAGAGCTCAATATGGATATGACAAGATGCTAGATACTTCTAGAGAGACTCCACTTGTTAATCAGACAAGTTTCCACTAAGGTGTAGCGGGAGTCGATAAGTTCCGGTTCCGGCCGGAACCAAAAATTCTGGTTCCGGTACATCCCCTAAAAAAAATCCAGCTGCATGTGCATTTTTTGTTTTCTATTCAGCTTTAGCTGTTATTTTCAATAATTTGAGATATTTTTAATGCATTTTGTAAAAATTATTAATATATAATAATAAAAACTATAGCTACTATATTTTATTAGTAGTGAGCTAAGTTGCATATTATTCAAAGATTTGCACTGATATATATATATATATATATATATATATATATATATATATATATATAAAAGTTACTAATTAAAATATTTATATATATATATATATATATATATATATATATATATATATATATATATATATATATATATATGTAATATATATATATATATATATATATAATATATAGTTAGGCGGGGTAAAAAGTTTCTGAGGTTGGTGGGGTAAAAAAAAACAAAACCCCTCCCCCCTTTCCTGAAAATATTTTTTTGAATTTTATGGGCTCTTCTGGTAGCCCTCTTTATTATCTAAAAAATGCCGAAAGAAAATGGGCTGCTCTAAATTGACAGTAATCAGCGATAACAAATGTCGAACCCCAGTTAAAAAATGGCTACAAAACTTTTTTAGTTTTTACAACTTTTGCTAGTTCAAATGTATTACTTTGTTTTTTTTTTTTTTTGGTAGTTACTACATATTGATGGAGGAACTTGGGCAAACTAATAATTTTTTTTAAAAATTATTGGATGTCCTCTAAAAAAAAATTTTTTTTTACCCCATCAAATTTTCCAAAATGGGGTAAAAAAAAACAGTTTTTTTAACCTCGTAGTAGTATCTGAGTTTTGACGAGGCTAGAACAAAGGGGGTAGGGTCTGAAAGTACATAGAAGAGCTAGAACAAAGGGGGGTAGGGGTGAAAAATGCTCAGGAAAGTACATGAGCACTCAGGAAAACAGCTAGAAGCATTGAAAGTAGTTTGGAAAGTAGCTGGAAATATGGAAAGTAGCTTTGGAAAGTAACTGGAAATATGGAAAGTAGCTCTGGAAAGTAGCTGAGTGATGATGTCATAGCATAGAATGTTCATGAAAGTACATAAAAGTTGGAAAGTAGCTGAATGATGATGAGGTGGCTAGAACAAAGGGGGTAGGGAGAAAAACACATGAAAGTACATAGAAGCTAAGAACAAAGGGGTGGGGGTGAAAAATGCTCATAAGGAAAGTATATAATCACTTACTCAGGAAAACAGTAGAAGCATTAAGTAGTTTGGAAAGTAGCTGGAAATATGGAAAGTAGTTTGGAAAGTAGCTGGAAATATGGAAAGTAGCTGAGTGATGATGTCAGAGCATAGAATGCTCATGAAAGTACATAAAAGTTGGAAAGTAGCTGAATGATGAGGCTAGAACAAAGGGGGGTAGGGAGAAAAATGCTCATGAAAGTACATAGAAGAACTAGAACAAAGGGGGTATGGGTGAAAAACACTCAGGAAAGTACATGAGCACTCAGGAAAATGGCTAGAAGCATTGAAAGTAGCTTAGAAAGTAATATTTTTTTTACCCCATGTTTTGTTTTTTTTACCCCATTTTACAACTTGAAATGGGGTAAAAAAAAACTTATACCTATTCCATACCTTCACTAATACCAACCTCAATAACATGTATACCATAGCATTTCTATATGTCAAGTGTATGAGGAGAAAAACAAAAGTTAGATTTTTTTTTTTTTTTTACCCCATCTGACTATATATATATATATATATATATATATATATATATATATATATATATATATATATATATATATATATATATATATATATAACTATATATATATATATACTCT
>JABUQX010086797.1:0-15000 GCA_015478945.1 Trachelipus rathkii
GGCTGTTCTTCATATATGCTTAAAATATTTAGACCAGGAAATTAAATGTAAGGTTTCCAAGTTTGCAGATGATAGTAAATTGGCTACCTCAGTTAGGAATATTGATGGATGTATAAATAACTTCTGCCGATAAGGTGGAGCTGTAATCGTTGATGGACTAGCAAGTTCATTCATTCCTTCAACTAAAACTTTCTCTCCTCATAATCCACATGGTTCGATTGTGCTTGTTCTCTGCCATTCAGGCTAGAGAAGTGCGTATTGGGGGTGGAAAAATTCTCGTTCTCCAATCCTCCTCGCCAATTTTCATTCAGCTAGAAATCGGTGCAGGGATACTCTTCGACGAGTAAGGTGGGCTTTCATCAAACGATCATCAAACGAAAGTGTGCTAACTTTCTTGGTTCTCCTACTGACAAATCTTTCTGGCCTCTTGCCAAAAACATCTCTAGCAACTTCTATAAATCTCCCTTTCCTCTGATGGTTCTGTGTAATTCTCCAATTTAAAAGGCCAATCTCTTCGTCTTCCTATTTTCCACTAACTCAGCCTAGACGATTCTGGCATTCCTCTTCCTCCTCCTTCTCCTCTCAGGGTTCCCATGCCTTTGCTGTGATTACATTTGATCGGGTTGCATAGGCCCTGAAATCTATGAAGGATAGGAAGACGTGTGGCCCAGATGGCATTCCTCCCCAAGTTTTGAGGGAGTGTGATTCCGTGCTAAACCCGCTCCTCGTTCAACTATACCCCCTATGTCTCAATACTAGCACTTTCCCTGTGTTGGAAGCTCGCATATGTCCAACCTATTCCGAAAAAAGGAAGCCGCTCTGATCCTTCTAACTATCGTGATATAGGTCTCACTTGTATTCTATCTAAGATCTTTGAAACCCTTCTCAACTCACACTTCTTAGATTATCTGGAAACTCATTCCCTTCTTTCCAATGAGCTAGTAGGCTTTCAGCGGGTTCTAGGTTTTCTGGCGATTAATCTTTCCTATCTAAACCAGATTTAGGTTTTCAGCTTCTTAGGACTACGGGAGACTTGCGTGATGAACCGCTTGGACATATCCACTGCATTTGACCGAAGTTAATGGCACGCTTCACTGCTCTCCAAGCTCCTCTTTGGGTTTCCTCTTTCTCTTTGCTTGATTATGTCAAGCTTTCTTTCAAATCTCTAAATATCGGCTGTTGTTGATGGGGCAACTTTTCTTTTTCTGTTAATAGTGGTGTTCCTAAGAGTTCTGTCTTAAATCCTACTTTATTCCAACTTTTTATTAATGATCTCACCTGCACATCTAACTTTATCCACTCAGATACCGATGACTCGACCTTCATTCTTCAACTCATTCAATCTGCTTCCTCTTTTTACTTCTAGAATTGCCTCTCGTTTTAATCTTTCTTATTCTATTCTCGCTGATCTGGATAGAATTTCCGGATGGGGTCGTCTTAACCTTGTGAAATTCAATTCTTTAAAAACCTAACTTCTGCAAATCTCCTTCTCTAAAACGCATTCTAACTTTCCTATCTCTTTCGATGGTTCTCTTGTCTCTCCTGCTGACAATATAAACATCCTTGGCCTTAACATAAACAAAAAAAGGTCTTGGAAACCTCATGTCACAACAGTTGCTAGGGCGGCCTCAAAGAAACGAAGTTCTGTTTAGACTGCAAGACTTTTTTTTCTCTTCTCAGTTGCTCCAGCTGTACAAGTCTCATCCGCCCTGTATGGAGTACTGCTCCCATATCTGGGAGGGGGGGGGGTTCTGGTTTCACCCAGCTTTTGGATAGGGTTGAGTCAAAGGCCAAAAGGCTTATAAACTGTTCTGTTGGTGCTTTATCTCTATTCTATAGCCACCCCACGGCAAGTGCTCGAGGGAACTTATAATTTGAGTACACACGATTTACGACGCCATTGTGCACAGGAGTCTGTATCTTGTGTTGAATATTGGTAAACTCCAGGCTAGTTCGCTGTGGTGCTTCCTTCTTTCCCACCACCTCTGTTCTGTGGAATTCTCTTCTATCTTCTGTATGTCCTGCTGTATTTAATCCCCCTCACTTTAAAGCCTGCGTCAGTGCTCATCTGCGTAATTTGCACAGAGTTGGGTGAACTTTTGAGCGTACTACACCACCTCTCCTTGAAATAGGGCTTCTGACTGTAAAGTGGTGGTAACACTGTTAAAAAAAATCCTTATGGTGGCAGATATGTGGCAAATTAACTAAATCCCCTCACCCCATCCAAAACATTCAGATTATCCCAGAAAATCACACTCTTCAACATTACCCTCAGATGGACCATATGTCGCAACCACACATACTTTTACCTATTCAAACTTAAATTTAACCTTTAGAATTCTAGCACTCACACACACAACATCTACCATAGCTCTCTACCACAGTCACTCATCAGAAATGCAAATCTTTGTATCCCTCTCTCATTCCTTTCCACACAAACACATTTCACATAACACCACTCATTTTCACAGTTTCCTTCCATTTTTGTTTAAGTCACAGCTAGCAAATCAGATTTGCCTTTTCTAAATACATCCATCACCTCTCTCCTCTTCTCCTCAACATTTATTCCTCTTACATTCCATGTATCCATACGATTCATACATTTTCGCAGAAAGATAGAACGCTGCTTACGGCAATCATGACCTCTGAGCCATGCATTAGCCATTAGCATTCCTGGCAAAAGATAAGTGGTAGTGGGCAGCCAACATAACTACCACCATCACTTAGTTGCCTTCTACGACACGCAGGACATACAATGTCGGCAATTTTTTCTCCCCACACATATAGAGATATAAGGGATAGGGATGTCTGTAAGATGTCTAGAAGAGGGGTGTGGATATAAGTATGTGTATATGATATGTGGATAAAAGATGGTGTCTCTAAGATGTTGTCTGGAGGATGAGTGTGGATATGAATGCAGAACAGAAAGGCAAACCATTAGGCACTGGAATGTCATACATACCCTAATCAAAATGGGTATATATATATGTAGTACTCCATTATAACTTTGTAAAAATTTTAATTTATGTTCGTACCTATGCTAAGATTTGCGGAAGGAAAATTTTAGCATAAGTCAAAATGAAACTATATAAATCTGTCCTGTTGAGATACTAATCAGTCAGATTAAAGCAATTATTAAGAATCAGAAGAAATAAATCTCACTGAAGATACTCTCTCCAGAACTACTCCAAACTTCAAACACCAATTTCGGCAAGGGAGGTAAATTTATGGAAAAGTCTGCGACTCCGAATTTCGATCACAAAATTTTGCTAAAACGAAGAGTCAGAGGCAAGGGTGGTAAACGCGCTGGAAAAGTCTATGACTACCAATTCGTCTACAAAGAGAGAGTATCTCAACAGAAGGGACATTTGTTACTTTTATACTTTCATTGCATATTTTACCTATGTTGAATAAAAACATCATTTCAAATATGGATTTCTAAATTACCATCCTCTTATATAGGGGCTTGCTCACAAAAGAAGCCACCAACTTAGCAAGCCGTACCCTATATAATTGGTGAACCCGGAGAAGAACACCCAGAACTTCAATCAACGCCTTCTGAAAGACAAACAAAATGAAGAAAAAGAAAAAACTACAATAATACAAAATCCCAAACAGAACACTCAGAGAAAATGACTCAAGCAAATGAACATTATCGATACTGGACTTCAATTTTCATTTCTAATTTTGGATTATGGTCTTCACCTTTTCACAACTATCACAGTTCGAGCATTCATCGCTAGACAGTAGCAAACTTCCCTTTTCGCATGGAATTTCTTTCATCACTCAAGTTTGGATTATGTTCAGAAACTCATTTTTTGATTCCACTACGAACTCTGATTCCTTTTGAATTCTAAATGGTTCTGTGACGGGCTCCTTTTATGTATGAAGAAATTTTTCAAATAAAGGACCTAAATTTCAAGCAACCTCGCTCTAACATAATGTAACGTTCTTTACGGTATGGGATTTCCTTCATATTTAAGTTTGGATATGGGCCGAAATTCATTTTGGATTCAACTATGAACTTTGTTCTTTTCGAAATTCTAAATGGTTCTGTGGACCGCTCCTTTTATGTATGAAGACATTTTCAAATAAAGTACATTTCAAGCAACTTCGTTTCTACCTATGTCAAGCAATGTTTCTCTCGTAACTACAACCTTTGAAAACTATTTGCGTGCGCATTGATGCAACTATATGGATACCATTAGAAACGCCTTATAACTGGACGCTTCCTTGATTCACGGTTCGATTGATGTGGCTATTAACTTGTGAATAACTCAATTGTTCAATATTATATAATTATGTGTTAAACATTTTTTATTTTTTATCCATTTAATTGGTTGTATGATTTGTTTATATCTAACGATATAACAAATATATCTTATGTTTGAATGCATCTTTATTTTCTGTATATATAAAATTATTGTTATTTTTATGTATTCAATATTTGTATATATGTTAAAGACCTTCGGATGTAACCAATTATCGCTCATATTTGATATTCTTTATATTTATGTATACTATTTTTGCCTTCAAATGTTTGTATGTCTACTCATAATCAGAAATGCTAGCATTTGAAGGTACTTTAACTTTATGTATTTTAGTTATTATTTCTTGCATAATTATTATAACATACTTTCTCACTCCGTGTTTAGCGCGGGAAGTAATGTAGTACTCCATTATAACTTTGTAAAAATGTTAATTTATGTTCGTTACTTTATGCTAAGGTTTGCGCAAGGAAAATTTAGCAATGTCGAAATGAAAACAATATATAAATTCTGTCCTGTTGAGATACTATCAGTCAGATTAAAAGCAATTATTAAGAATCAGAAGAAATAAATCTCACTGAAGATACTCTCACAGTCTAATAATATAGTTAACGCAAAGTCAAGAAAACCACCTTATACTTGATTGTGTTTGTAGTAAGCGTATAGTAGAAACCAACGAACGAACGAACATTCGTGTGCGAAAGAAAACGTACGTTGGAACATAATCTATTATATTATGTTTATATTATTTATATATATATATATATATATATATATATATATATTATATATATATTATATATATTATTTAGGGATGTGCCGAATAGTTAAAAAGCCGAATACCGAATACCGAATATTCGGCCGAATACCGAATATTCGGCCGAATAATCACTTCGCTATTCGGCCGAATAGTTATTTCAAAGTTCGGTCATCCATTTAGGGAAAAATAAAGAAAACTTACACTGGTCAACAAAAAAAGGTGAAATTTTTTCTTGAGGGACTTTTGTAGCAGATATATAGTAATTCGGAGGTGCTGATTCATATATATTCTCGGATTTGCTGTATCACATCCTGTTTTCGTGCAATCATGGATCCTATTTTTGCAATTCCCTAGGAATGACAAAAATTCATGTGCGCACTACGTAGGCTGTATAGACGTTACGCTTCGCTATATACAGTAAGCACAAGTTTACTGCGGTCCCGATATCGGGAAGCATGTGGTAACTTTACGTCTACATGTATGGATGCCAATGACCTGGATGATGTTTATCATTCATCTGAAATATAGTCGGATGGTACGTCATTGTTCACTCAGGGTGAACTGAACTATCTTGTATGAGAGTTGTATTTGCAGAAGTTGTCCTGAGTTGTTGGATTTGAGGTTGCATGAAAAATGACTACTGGGCACCATGGCACAAGAGTAACATTTTATTGTAACAGAGAAGCAGAGCTGCGGCTCTTCCAGTCAGATGGTTACCTTGTGTATTGCAGTGAAGTTGCAGGCCTACTACTCGCTATGGGACTCCCAGCATACGATGCAGGTGAGTGGCAACTGTTTATTGACACTTCCAAGAGCAGTTTAAAGTGTGTGTTGTTACACAACGGCAACAGGTAAGCTTCGGTTCCAGCAGGGTACTAGGTACGGATGAGAGAGGTGTATGCAAATATCAAGACAGTTTGGAGAGGCTACAATATCAGGTACATGGATGGTAAATATGCGTCGACCTCAAAATAGTAAACATTTTGCTCGGTCAGTAAGCAGGTTTCACCAAATATCCCTGCTTCCTGTGCTATTGGGATAGCCGGGCGGCAAAGGATCACTGGACCAAAAGAGAATGGCCACCGAGGGAAACCTTGACGCCAGGTGACAGGAACATTGTACGTGAACCACTTGTATAGAGAGAAAACATCATCTTACCTCCACTACACATAAAACTTGGTTTGATGAAACAATTTGTGAAGGCCCTGGACCATGATGGTGAATGCTTCCGCTATATATGCTCAACGTTTCCTGGTCTGAGTGACGAGAAGAAAAAAGCTGGGATATTTGATGGCCCACAATACGGACACTCCTCCGTGATGTTGCCTTTGCTAAACAATTACTGTGTTAGAGGAAGAGCCGTGGATGCTTTTTCAAGATGTAGCAACAGAATTTTATGGGAACAGGTAAAGCCGGAACCACTAACAATGTACAAGGAACTGCTGACAGTTTTCATTCTCATGGATGGTAGAATGGAGTATAAAAGTCACTAACTTACATTCTTCACCTAAGAAATTTCCGGATTACCGTAGGGCGGTTAGTGATGAGCAGGGTGAACGCTTCAATCAAGATCTAAAGTTCATGAAGGACGTTACCAGGGCAAGTGGGATAATCAATATGAATGGCCGACTTTGTTGGAGCTTGATGAAGGGATATTCAGACGCTATGCAACAGTTAGCTGTCTACGAAGAGAAAGTTTACTACCATCGTAGGTATGTTTACATTAACTAAACCCATTCCTTCTATTACATTCATTGTTGTCCCATATTACTCTTTATTCATATTTGTATATATGTTTTTAACATACTATCTATCAAAGACATGTATCATATCATTCGATTTGTTTCTCTCTCTTCATATATCCAATATTATATATGATTATATATATATATATCATATATATATATATATATATATATATATATATATATTATATTATAATATATTATATTATATATATATATATATATATATATATATATTATATATATATACTATATATATATATATATATATATATATATATATATATCCCCAATATGTGATAGACCCTCTTGAAAAAGGTAAATATCATAAAATTTTACAAATCTGTGACACACAATATTTCACAAATGCGATGTGATATGTCAAAAACCGATTACATTTTTGGAATCAGCACATCAATAATCAATTGCGAAACCCCGTCCAAGAATTTCATGTTTACCAGTGCTATATACAAAGTAATAAAACAAAAGTAAATAACTATTTCTTTACCTATAGCAAACATTCACATATTAAACCTAATTAATGAAAATTGAAAGTTTTCGTAGTTAAGATATTCAACTAAACTCAATTTGAATAAGCCTCTAAGGTTAAATGAGATATTTAAGCAGTTCTCCATTTTCAGGGGCTAACCTATTTCTTGTGGCTTCATAAATATTTCCTCCTGTTCTACAATATTCTTTCACTTTCAACTGATGACGGTGGAGCTGAAAGGTATTTTATTGCTAGTTTTTTAAAATTCATAAAACTATTTCCAGTGTTTTTTTCCCCCATTGAAGGGAATATCATTGTCTTCACTGGTCAAAGTAGGGCAAACTTATATATTTGTTTTTTTCTTGATGTAATTCCGTATGTAGCCTTTTACCTTTATGTACAATAATCACATGGTCAGAAGAATGGGACTTTCGTTTTTCACTCTCTTCACTTTCTTTTCTGTATTGACATTTTGATGCCACAATTTCTGAACAATCCATTAAAGAAGTGAAAATGGAACCTTCAGCTTCACTTTCCCCACTACGTGAATCATCGTCAACAGAAGAGTCAGGAGCTAAATTTTCATGCATTTCTTTCCATGCCTCAACGACCATATTTTTTTACTGATTCATCTGATTCATGTTGAAAAAATTAGCTTGAATCGCAGATCTAAGAAAGTAGCTACCCACAAAGATTTATCACATAGAAACTTAGAAAGTCTTTTTCTACTGATTTCTTAAGCTCTTCAACGAGTGTAATTATTCCACTGAAGCTTTTGCTTTTAATTGCCTTATTTAAAAATAGATTTATTGCTAAAATGGAAGGGATCACTTGGGCGACTGTTACTTCACGTTTAATGCTTGTTTTAGTGATGTTGTCAACTGGCTCAAGTAAATGGAATATTTTTGCCACTAAAATCAATCAACATTTTCTGATTGCATTCAGCAGCGTATATGGATGGGGGAACTTTTTGTTCAAACAATCTTTAAAGCATATCATAAGTTCTGTTCCCAGCGTGTAGAAACGTTTTGAATTAATTTATGCTGTTTTACTTCAGCTACATCTGTAAAGTTTTAAGCCTTTGCAGCTGCGTTGCTGAATGGTGAAAATGAGAAGATATGCTTCTGCAAGTAAATAAAATATCTTAACAGACTTCTGACATAATATTGAATCGTGAATGCATAGTTTGCAACATGTGAATAAAAACATGAAATTTGATAGCAAGCCTTCCCTTATACCAGCTACCATGTTTGGTCCATTATCCGCGTATCACTAAATGAATTCTTTTTTTTAGAATATTGAAAAAATGTCAAAGGCCCTTATAGGATCTGAGAAATGACAAAGATTTTCGCCATATTGGCTACAAAAATTGCTATATTTTTATTTTTTTGGAAAATAATTTTCTAAAATTTCAATTTTTAATTGAAATAACTTTCCCTTATGTTTACGTAATTTATTGTTTATAAAACCTTCTCAATATCGCAAAAGCCAGAATACCGATTATTCGGTATTTTTGGCCGCATAGGCCGAATACGCGAATACTTACCGAAATATTCGGCACAATCCCTAATATGTATATATATATATTATATATATATTATATAAAGTAAAATATATATATATATATATATATATATATATATATATATATATTATATATATATAATATATATATATTATTATCATATATATATATTATATACGTATATATATATATATTATATATATATATGATATATATATATATAATATATATATAGTGTATATATATATATATATAATATATATATATATATATAATATATATATATATATATATACCGTATATATATTATATAATATATAATATATATATATATATATATATAATCTTATTATATATATATATATATATATTATATATATATATAGTATACTGCCGTTATATTATTGTTATTTTATTTATTATTTTTCTACTATATCGTTAAGAAATAATGTATTTATTAATTTTCACTTGAGAAACCTTTCTTTAAAAGATAATATGAAAATATATAGCCTCCAAATTACATATTTGTAACATTTGTTTATGGACGAAAATATCAATTATATCGACGCCAGCCGATTTTCATGAATCACATGGAAAAAAGTTACAACTGCTATTTGCCAAAAAAACGATATCGTAAAAAAAAAAAAAAACGTAAAATGAGCCTGAAAAAAGTTATAAAGTCTCCAAATTTCATTTTCAAAGCCCATTTACCGTCAGATGCTTTTAAAAAAAATAAAAAAAATTTATAGGCAATTTTATAGCAATCCCTTATGTTAAATGAAGTCAAAATAAATTAATTCAATTTTTTACAAAATTTAGAGAGTTGTTTTGATAAATTCCTCAGGTAAAATGTTTTTTATGTTTTTATGTTTTTATGAGAATATCAAGTCTAGGCATGGCAGGGAATTTAATAAAATTTTGATTGATAACAACAGGCAACATATTAAATGTTATTTCCTTAACATAAAAAAATATTAAATTCCCTGCTCAATAGGCCTAAGGAGTCCGTTTTTATGAGAATCAAGTCTAGGCATGAGAAAATTGTCACCAAATTTGCCGATATTTTTGAAACTTTAATAAATTCAAAAAAAATTATATGTTGATAACATAAAAATCACAGTTTTAACATATTTAAACAAAAAAAAAGTTTGAATTTGATGATGATTCAATATATTTTCGCCATTGATAGGACAAGCTGCGTCATCTGACCCAATTCTGAAGCTTTTTTAAGCTCGAAAAAATATAATAGTATTAAATTATTAATAAAAATTAATAACTTTAGATTGGGCAAACAAAATTATTGCACAATTATTATATTTTATATCAAATTAACAAAAGAATTCGAAAAAAAACACTGAAGGAGCTTTCAAAATAGGGTTCTAATAAAGGCTTTTGTTTACTAAATTTAGTTCAAAAAAATTCTGCATTATGACGTCATGTGTAAGGCATTTATGAATGGCCGATTCCAGTTTGCTTTGACTATAGTATTAGATTGTGATACTCTCTCCAGAACTCCTCCAAACTTCAAACACCACTTTCGGCAAGGGAGATAAATTTATGGAAAAGTCTGCGACTCCGAATTTTTATCACAAAATTTTCGCTAAAACGAAGAGTCAGAGGCAAGGGTGGTAAACGCGCTGGAAAAGTCTGACTACCAATTCGCCTACGAAGAGAGAGTATCTCAACAGAAGGGACCTTTGTTACTTTTATACTTTCATTGCATATTTTACTTATGTTGAATAAAAACATCATTTCAAATATGGATTTCTAAATTACCATCCTCTTATATAGGGGCTTGCTCACAAAAGAAGCCACCAACTTAGCAAGTCATACCCTCTATCATATCATATATATATAATATATATATATATTATATATATATATATTTGTTTTTTTGCCAACGTGTGTATATCCATATGTATAATGATATATGCAACAAAATGATTCAAGCATAATTGATTTTATAAAATAATTTTTTGTATATTTGATGTGAATACTTCGTAATAATTACGAATATATGGCGAGAAATGCCCATAATTGTAAAGTTGTAACGGTTGGCAAATTGCCCCTCAAAAAGTGGCTCATGTCAATGTTTTTGTAGCTATTATTGCTAGCCCGCCAATTGAGAGAGATATAAACAAACAATCTTAGCGCACGACGCTTTATAAATTTTGTAAATAAATTAATAACTAAATAAAAACTAAAACGAAGTTATCTTTCAATTAATACAAGTGACATAAAATAAGAAGAAAATAATATAAAAATAAAGTTTAAGTGAAAGAAAATCTTTACTTTTTCGTTGGAAGGCTTAGACCCCAGACTAGTCCTTCCACGTTGGTGTATCCCCAGTGTAGAAAATGTTTTTCATCTACTTGAGAAATAAAATATAAAATTACATTTGTTGTATATACTATATTAGAAAACAAAAAAACTTTAAAAAGTAAAATTTCAGTGAAATTAATAACTTTAGAAAAATAGGCCAATATAAGCCTAGGCTACTCACGCACGCACATAATTGCGTTCAACAATAACAATAAAAAGACTAGTTTTTAGTGCATTCATAAATAATAAAGCAAGAAAAAAATCTACAGATATAAAAGTGAAAAACATAATAATAAAGAAAAAAGTTTTAAGTTAAAACTAGGCCTAGTACTAGTTTAAGAGCTTAGCCTACGGAACTATCTGTCCTCTCTTAGGGCCTATATAAGTAAGCTACAACTATTTTCATGGCAACAGGCCTATTTTTATAAATAAATGGTTAAAAAAAAAAAAAAAATATATTTTTTTTTTTAACAATTTTACAAAATTAGCCTACTTGGGTAATTGTGTAGTTAAAGTGAGTCAAGTGCTTTTACTACAAAATAACTAATAAAACAGTGAAATAAAGTTTTTAAGTGAATGTACAATTAAGACTGTGTAAAAAAAAAAAAAAAAAAAAAAAAAAAAAAAAAAAAAAAAAAAAAAACTTTTTTGTGAATTACAATAATGACTTCGACTAGAAGCAGGTCTGGTGCTCAAAATTTAAATAATCCACCGTCTGGAATTTCTATACATCATGTAGATGTTGAAATAAATGAAAATGATGGACAAAATGAAAATCTAAATAGGAACGATGGTCACAACTCAAATAACTCATCGGTTGAGAGTGATCGTTCTCGCACCCCATCACCCGAACCACATCGAAGAACTAGGAAAGTACTCTCTGTGCAGGATATTCCTCGGTTTGAAACAAGGGATGTGGGAAAGTGGTTAGATAGAGTGGAATTTCTATTTAGCCTATATTTTGTTACTGATAATATTGAAAAAGTTCAACTTCTCGGTCCTCTCTTACCTTCGGCTATAACTTCAAGAATAAGCTCGCCTTGTAACTGAAACTTATGGTTCGCCTTGTAACTGAAACTTATGCTCCATCTGATAAAGAAAAAGCTGAAAATTTATTTCGGCAGGAGCTTAAACCTGGTGAAAAGCCCACAGCATATCTTAACAGAATTAAAGCATCATTAGGAATCCGCAGTTATCAATGGCTTCTACATCAAAATGAAAACCTTATGAAACAGATGTTTCTTCGTGTTCTACCTGAGGATCTGGTACCGTTATTAACAGTATTGAAAGGGGATGCGGATATTCATAAATTGGCCGAAGCAGCTGACGTGTTCATGGAATCCCAACGTCATAAATCAAAATCCTATCCAGATTATTCAGTCAATGCTGTGACTCCATTCATCCCTACCAGGGCAAGTGATCCCCAACCTAGGAAAGAAGACCACATTTCACACAATGATTTGGCCCAAATAAACAATCGACTAAGTGAGATGTTCCAGAAGTTGGAGGCCCTCACATATCAAGTAAATCAATTAGATCTGCAGATGTCTCGTAATGATAATGGTTGGGACAGAGGTCGCTCTCCTGGCTGGGACAGAGGTCGATCTAACCGTCGTCGATCACCTTCAGGATTTAGAAAAGATGGACCCCTTTGCTACTACCATTTCACCTTCCGTGAAATGGCTAGCAGGTGCCAAGGAGGCACTTGCAAAATGGCTCATTTGTTGGCACAAGCGCCATCACATAATAATGCTGGACCTACTTCCCTACCTTCGCAGGGAAACTAAGTATAGGGGTGGAGTTACGCCCCTGTACAAAGAAAGTGCGTTTTAATCCAGTGGTAACTCGTAAAATTTGTAAGTACAAAAGTAGTTTTAATAATATAGAACGTATTAGGGAGGAAAGCTACCCCCAACCAAATTCGAATAATAATTATATCGATATAGGTAAAAATGTTGATACAATTTTGCATGTTAATAAAAATAATATCCAGGTTCATGTTCATTCAAGTGAAAATGCTACTAATGGCGTAAAACAATCTGTTTTATGCGAGAGAGCTTCTCAGTTGAGTGAAAATGAATCTTGGTATAGGGAAAATTTGATTTCCTCCGATATTAGTGTTAAGGGTAAGGATATGCATTATCAAGGTAGCGAACAGTCAGTTATAGGGCTGGAATCTTTAATTCCAAGCCAAAATACTGCGATGCGGGTTGAAAATGCAGATTCTTGCAATGGGTCAGTGCTTCCCAAAGTTTTAAATGTAAACGAATGTAAAAATTTTGCAATTAATTGTCTCCTTCGTATATATGACGCTAATTCTAAGCAATTATTTTTGTTAGATACGGGGAGTTCATTTTCTATTTTAAAGGCTTCTGCAGAACAAAAGAAAGATCCTATTGGCTTTCTTACAGCTGCTAATGGAAGTCAGATTAACATTTATGATTGTATAACTAAAAAATTAAATTTCCTGCTAAAAAGGGACTATGAGCATATATTTTTAATCGCTGATGTAATTGATAATATTTTAGGGATAGATTTTTTTACTAAATATAAATTTAACCTAGATTTTAGCTCAAATATTATAATTGATGCCACAACTGGTCTATCATGTAAAGTCATTCAAGGGAATGATTCTGAAGCACTACCCATAACAAATGATTTTAATTATATAAATTTAACTCTTTCTCCTAAACTCCCTTCTGCGCCTTCTCGTTATACTTCTCTATTAGGTGAATATAAAATGTTGTTTGATGATTTATATAAAATTTTAGAAAATGTTAATGTGAGAGATAATAATTATAATAATAGTATCCCTGGGGGTAGCTATCAGGACAATGCCTCCTACAAGTGTAATAAAAATAGAAATGAAATAAGTATGAATAAAAGTGATATTAATAAAGAAAGTGATTTTAATAATACAAGTGAAATAGGCTTTACAAAATTTCCCCTTACCCCCGCTGAACAAAATTCCTTAAATGAATTAATTCCTTATAAATTTAAAGTTATGGGTTCCCCAATAAACATTAAAAGTCGCAGAATCTCTACTAGTTTATATGATAAGGCCAAAGAAGAGATAGGCAGGTTAGTAAATGCTGGGGTACTTTCTCCCTCGCACTCACCTTGGGGATTTCCGATTTCGGTACTTTCTAAACCTAGTGGTGGAGTCCGAATAGTAGCCGATTTGAGATTATTGAACAAACGAGCTGTTCGAGACAATTTCAGTCTCCCTAACTTAAATGACTTTACGAACTTACTTCATGGGTGTAAAGTATTTTCTGTTTTAGACTTAAAAAAGGCATTTTATAACCTTAAAGTCCACCCTGATTGTCGAAAGTTCTTAACTATAAATACTCCTTTTGGCAGTTTCTCATATAATAGTATTGTAGAAGGCTTCCATTCCAGTCCCACTAGTTTTACAAAATACATATCTTTAATTCTTTCTAAAATCCCTAACATTTTTATATATATTGATGATATCCTCATCGCCACTCCTACTCATGATGAACACATGAAGATTTTAGAAATGGTACTAGACCGGTTAAAATCTTTTAATTTGAGACTTAGTGCTGATAAGTGCCAAATTGGACAGTCTCAGGTTACATATTTAGGTTTTGATGTGTCCGAAGGCTCCATGCTCCCTAATGAGGATAAAACCACTGCTATTATGAATATCCCAAAACCCAAGACTATCAAAGATTTACGTTCTTTCATAGGCAGTCTAAACTATTTTCGCTCTTCTCTTCCTGGTATTTCTGAAATTATTTCTCCTCTTCTTTCTTTTCTCAAAGGTGCACCATACTCTCAACGCAGAGTAAAATGGAATCCTGAGGCAGAAGAAGCCTTTAATATGGCCAAATTGGCCCTCAAAAATGCTATACCTTTGGGTTTTC
>JABUQX010086797.1:22500-35594 GCA_015478945.1 Trachelipus rathkii
CAGAAAAGTTGTAGAAGAATATGACGCCAGTTCGAAAATTAAGCACAGCCTTACCGTCCCTTTTATACCCTTTTAGTGACGAACTAGTTACAATTAGACCCAATTCCACCTTAGAGCTTCAAGGGATCGCAACAGACCCTCAATGGCCATTCGTCAAACATTAGAAATAAAAAGACAGTAAGAAGCCATTGACGGTATTTAGTTGTACACACTGTTTTCTTTTCCACAACCACTCTTTAATCCAACCATGTACCACTCCACCTATACCACAAATGCAATAACTTCTCATCAGGCTTATGCGGGGCCACATTTTTTACCCCTCACAAACGGAATTCATTCTTATTATGAACCTTTTCTTCTCGCCTCTTCCAACTCACATTTCCTCCAGGCATTCCTTTCTGACTCAATCCACTTTTTCTTCGGTCTCCCAGCCGGTCGATTCCCAGCACACCTCACACATACATCCACTTAACCAACCGACTATCATCCATCCTTTCCACATGATCAATTCATCACAATGTAATTACATTTATTCTCTCATTTACCTCTTTCTTCACACCACACAACTCTCTTTGTTCATTTCTCATTTTATCAATTCTCCACGCCTAACACGTCTAAGTTGTCCATCTGAACACATTGTATGTTAGATCTATACCTCTTATTCCAGACCATAGTCTCATACTATACTATACTTTAATAACACAGGTAACAACAACCCTCATGTAAGACCCTAAGCGTACTCAAGACTTAGTCCTTTACATCCATCAAAGATTGAAATTGCTCCAGCCACCTTCCTGCCATCAACTACTTTTTCTAACTACAGTCTGCATCAATCCGTTCCTTTTCAATCCAAATATATACTATTTGTGTAAATTCAGACAACACTTGTTCCAGCTGCTGACCATCTAACATAACTTCACACTGAGGACAGTCCTCACTCAAACCATAACCTTACTCTTATCCATGTTTACTTTCAAACCCTTCCTTTACACACCATGGCAAATCTCTACCAATTTTCTTAAACTCTTCAAATTGGCCAAACAAAACCAAATCATTCGCATATAATAGGTAGGTCACCCTCCACTCATCTCCATTCCATTCTCCATCATTCAAACACCATCCCCTGCCACCCGCTACCTCTAATTCTTCATAACCCCATCCACATAAAAATTGAATAACCAATGAGACATAACCATCCTGCCACACTTCGCGCTATTAAATGTTAAACCAATCACTTTTGATTCCATTTATTCTTACATCACGCTCCCTATCGTCATACCATCTTTTGATTCCATTCATGAGCCTACCAACAGCATTCATATTTCAGTAGCACCTCCGCAGGAGCTTTCATATTAATCCTATCATTCACTCTGTGCAAATCCATACAAACCTATAATAGCAATTTATTCTTCTTTCTGTCTCATTTTCTCCTCCTTTGTTTCAAATGTAAAAGATTATCCACCCATCCCCTCTACACTTCTAAATGCCCTTGTTCCTTACCAATCAGCCCTTCAGTCACTCGACTCACTCTTTCGACCCAAATACCAGTTTATATCTTCTCTACACACTCAATAAGCTAATTCCCCTTATAATTCCAAACAGTTACCAGTATCCCCTCTTAACCGTTATATACTGTGTCCTCCAATCCCTTCGGAACTATATCGCCCCATAAACGCTTGTTTACACAACCCCAAATCCAAATCGATCAACCATCTGCCCCTCCATTCTTGAACATTTCACCAGTAATTTTCATCTATACCTGCAGTTTACCATTCTCACTTTCTCACTCACCCATTACCTCTTCCCCCTTTTAAACTAAATCGACCCCTCATCCCGAAAATACTTATTCCTCCTTGCACCATTAAACCAACACACACATTCACCATCATCTCTTCATTGTGCCAATGTTATGCAGATTTTGAAGGCCCTCCCTCCAGCACCCTCAATATTCATTTCATTCCAGCTACGAAAGCTCCTCCCTAATTTATTATCCTAAGCAGATTCCCCTTATTCTTATTCCTTATATATATTATATATATCATATATATATATATTTATATATATAATATATATATAGTATATATATATATATATATATATATATATATATTGGGTCTATCCATTTTTTGCGTACCAAAATAATGGAAGTTGGCCGCTCGATATAATTTTTGAAAACTTTTATATTTTGCATGGAGTTAAATGGTTATCCCTGGAGGTTCAGAACCACATTCGTTTGTCAGATTTTACCTCTCTGGTTGTAACAGGTGAGCCAAAATGTTTGGACCAGGTGAGCAACATTAAATTCACTTATTAAGAGGTTACATTTTTTAAGTCATATCTCCATATTGGTAATTCTTATACCAAAGTTTCATAGAGAGTGATTTGTTAGGGATACTTTAAGGTACATTTGGCCTTTTTATGGTTTTTTTTTTGGCAAAATATTATTTCACCATGAAAATGAATCCGCAAAATTGGTGATAAAAATTGAAGAAATTTCCCATTTTCGGGGTGTATTATTAAAAGAAGGAAATAATTTAACGCTATGAAATTTGGTGTGATGATACATACTGAAGTATGGTTTAACCTAAATCTTATTTGAAGTTTGGTGAATATTTTTAAAAAAATTTACAGGGTGTCCAAAAATCAATTTTTCGGAAAATCGGTAACTTTGAACCTTAATATCTCTGATGGGGTAAGTGCTAAAAATCTGAAATTTTCACACATTATACTACTACCATAGATGTTCCTTCACCTGCAATATTGACTTTGGTATTTGCTTGGTTTAAGAAATACAGCCCTTCAAAAATGCCAAAAAAAATTTTTTTTTTAAGTTGTGTTATGATACCTATTATTATAGTTATTATAGTTCAAGACAATACATAGACAAATGAAATAGTGTGGCATCAAGGAGAAATGAAAACAATGTTAAAAAAATTTAATTTTAAGGTTAATATACATAAGAATGTACCATTATATCTACTGTAAATGACAAAATTAACTAAATAACTTGAAAAATTTATCTATATATATATATATATATATATATATATATATACCGTAGTCTGTATATATAAAAATATATATATTATATATATATATTATATATATATATATGTACCGTAGTCGGTACATAGTATAAAATTTATAAAGGATATATGTAAGTGCTACAAAGATTTCTGGTACACAGATATAAGAAATCTTGTACAAAGCAAGTCCTGTATGCGAAATAACTGTTTCATTCCTTTTTTTGTATTATCAAGGTCACCGAGGTGATTCTGTCACCAACGGCGTGCCATGGGGAGAGAGCCAGTTATGAAAAAGAGATCGGAGAGCCAACATCTTGACACTCTCTCGGTCCAAAAATTGATACTTTAATGGTAATCATATTTAAGGTATTTAAAAAGCAATTTATTTTTGAACAGTGAAATATCTTAATGTGTGTTCATGTAAAATAGTCATTAGACATAATTAATAAAGAAATAATTAAAGAAGCGTTTCGCTATTCCAAAACTATTTTATTATTTGCTATATCAAAGTGATCTCTTAAATAGGGCCAATTAATCATTATAGAGATCAAGCTTTGTACATATATATATATATATATATATATATATATATATATATATATATATATATATATATATATATATATATATTTTCAATATTTATATATATATTATATATTTATTATTAATAGCACCTATGATTCTAACATAAAAAAAACCTTTAAAAGCAAAATAATAAAATGTGGCAGTATATACCCGGTTTATATATATATATAATATATAAACATATATGCTGCACAATTTTATTATTTTGCATTTAAAGTTTTTTTTTATGTTATAATCATACCTATGAAATATATATATATATATATATATATATATATATATATATATATATTAATATATATATATATATATATATCTTATATCTTATATATATATATATATATATATATATATATATATATATATATGTACAAAGCTTGATCTCTATAATGATTAATTGGCCCTATTTAAGAGATCACTTTGATATAGCAAATAATAAAATAGTTTTGGAATAGCGAAACGCTTCTTTAATTATTTCTTTATTAATTATGTCTAATGACTATTTTACATGAACACACATTAAGATATTTCACTGTTCAAAAATAAATTGCTTTTTAAATACCTTAAATATGATTACCATTAAAGTATCAATTTTTGGACCGAGAGAGTGTCAAGATGTTGGCTCTCCGATCTCTTTTTCATAACTGGCTCTCTCCCCATGGCACGCCGTTGGTGACAGAATCACCTCGGTGACCTTGATAATACAAAAAAAAGGAATGAAACAGTTATTTCGGCATACAGGACTTGCTTTGTACAAGATTTCTTATATCTGTGTACCAGAAATCTTTGTAGCACTTACATATATCCTTTATAAATTTTATACTATGTACCGACTACGGTATATATATATATACTATGAATAATCTTATATAATTATTTATATATATATTATTATTTATAAATATATATATATATATATATATATATATATATATATATATATATATATAGATAAATTTTTCAAGTTATTTAGTTAATTTTGTCATTTACAGTAGATATAATGGTACATTCTTATGTATATTAACCTTAAAATTAAATTTTTTTAACATTGTTTTCATTTCTCCTTGATGCCACACTATTTCATTTGTCTATGTATTGTCTTGAACTATAATAATAGGTATCATAACACAACTTAAAAAATTTTTTTTTTTTGCATTTTTGAAGGGCTGTATTTCTTAAACCAAACAAATACCAAGTTAATATTGGAGGGGGAGGAACATCTATGGTAGTAGTATATGTGTGAAATTCAGATTTTAGCACTTACCCCATCAGAGATATTAAGGTTCAAAGTTACCGATTTTCCGAAAAATTGATTTTTGGACACCCTGTAAATTTTTTTAAAAATATTCACCAAACTTCAAATAAGATTTAGGTTAAACCATACTTCAGTATGTATCATCACACCAAATTTCATAGCGTTAAATTATTTCCTTCTTTTAATAATACACCCACGAAAATGGAAATTTCTTCGATTTTTAACACAATATTTCGGATTCATTTTCATGGTGAAATATTATTTTCCCAAAAAAAAACATAAAAGGCCAAATGTACCTTAAAGTATCCCTAACAAATCACTCTCTATGAAATTTGGTATAAGAATTACTAATATGGAGATATGACTTAAAATGTTACCTCTATTAAGTGATAAATTTTGCTCCACCTGGTCAAACATTTTGGCTCACCCTGTTACAACCAGAGTAAATCTACAAAAACGAATGGTGGTTTTGAACTTTCCAGGGATAACATTAACGCCATGCAAAATATAAATTTTTCAAAAATTATCGAGCGGCCATCATCGGTACGGAAAAAATGGGATTGTCCCATTATATATATATATATATATAAATATATATATATTATATATATATATATATATATATATATATATACAGTATATAATATATATATATATATAATATATATATAGTATATATATATATATATATAACAGTATATATATATATAATATATATATATATATATATATATCTATATATATATATATATATATATACTATTATATATATAAAATATATATATATATATATATATATTATATATATATATATAATATATCTATATATATTAAAAGTATAAATGCCCTCTAAAATGCCCAAATTGGACAAATGCCCAGATAAATGCCCAGGGCATTTGCCCAATTCTTAAGTGCCCGGGCATGTCCCATCACTTATATATATATATATATATAAGTATATAATTTATATATAATATATCTATAAATCTATATATATATTATATATATATATATATATATATAATCCCGGTATAGCGTCGGGCGGGGTGACTTGGCCACTTTTAGGTATCAAACTTCGTCTCCCACTTTCCCCTAATACAAACTTTTTTGGATTTTTTTTTTCCTGAAAAATCAATGCCCTATAGTAGGTCATAAGCACACAAAAAAATAAATAATGTAATTCTAATAATCATAGTTTTATTAAAGTTTAAATAAAGATCATTCAGCCTGACCTTGGAAGGGTGAATCGGACCACCATTGTGGGGTGAATTGGGCAATCATTTTAAAATTCCTCTTTTATGTATAAATTTTATATTTTATATTTTAATTTTACTTAATATAGAAATTGTTTTTTAAATATTAAATTAGTAATAAGTAATAAAATTTTAATAATGATAAAATTAAAATAAGAAAAAATGTGGTGGCCCAATTCACCCATCTTCGTGGAACAAATTTTGACACTTTTTGAAATCATATTTTCCATATAAATTTCATTTTTTATTTTAATTTTTACTTAATATAATGTAACTGTTTTATTATATTAAATTAGCTTTCCGTAATAAAAATTCAAATAATAAATAGGCTACATAAAATAAGATAACACTGGTTGGCCCAATTCATCCCATCATCAATTTTTATTGGGGGGATGAATCTGGGCCAAGTTAGGCCCAGCGATTTAACCACTATGCACTGTTTGGAACAAAAATTTAGTTTGCCAGTTTAAAGCTAACATACTCAACTGTATACACTGAAAAAATATATAATTAAAATCTGTCCATAACTTTTCATAAACAAAGTTAAAAAAAAAACTCCGCATTTTCAAATGTGAAATTCTATTTAAGGACATTTATAAAAAAAAAATTTATTAATTTTTTAAAAATATAAAAACTCTCTAGAATTAAAGATAATCTAAATAAAACTTGTAGTACTAAACCAAATGAGCCAAAAAAATTTTTTTTTATTTATCACCCGCCTGACCGCTATATAACAGACTGCCGGATATCCGGTATCCGGCTAATTCACCTATCCGATATCCGGTTAACTTCCAGCCGGATATCCGGTATCCGGCTATTCACTATCCGGCCCATTCCTAATATATATATATATATATATATATATTATTTATATAATATATATTATATAATATATATATATAAATATATATAATAAATATATATATATATATATTCAGTTGGAAGCTTTTGGGGTGGCAGAGTAGCGCAATGACCTACTTGCCTTAGTGAGCCCAAAAAAATATTTAAAAGGTCAGTATATATATATATAGTATATTATATATATATATATATAATATATATATATATATATATATATATATATATATATATATATATAATATATATCTCTGTATATATATAATATTGTATATATATTATATATATATTATATAATATATTATATATATATATATATATATAATATATATATTATATATATAATATATAATGATTTCGTTTCCAGCTAGCTTTAAGATGCCGGCATCAATTTCTACTCGATTCTTTTTTAATAGTAGCGATCAGTGGCAATTGTTACTTTCTCGGAGTCAAAAAAATAGTTCCTTATTCTCTAAGGCTAGGCAACTTTGGATGTGCCTGACGAGTCAGTATCAGTCATTTTTTTTTTAAATAATCCCCATTTAAATTGCATTAGCAAGAAATAATAATATTATTAATAACATAATTATAATAATTAACTAATTAATAATTATTTTATGCTAACTTGATCATCTCTTATATCGACTTATTTAATTAAATTCATAATCCATTTATATAATTATTGACTCAATCTGAGAGTCGGAGAAAACGCGTTTGACTCAAATTCTTTCTCGGCGACGATATAGGTTGCCTCTGACTCAGATCAGTTGCTATATTTTCATGTTATTAATAATAAAGATTGTGTGTGGAGTTCTATTTGGTAATAATACGCTTTTCATATTATTTTTATTACTGATTTTGTGTGTTTTTAATAAAATTGAGCTGTTAGTTTTGTAAATACGGGAATATTGGAATCGTTTCGATTTAAGTTTCATTAAAAATTACTAAATTCTTTTTCGAGAGTTGTAAGCCTATTGAAATTCAAATGTTAGAAAATGTGCAATACAGCTAGTGATTCATATATAAATCTATTCATGTCTCTGCATTGTCGGCTAGTATATATATATATATATTATATATATATATATATATAATATAATATATATATAACTATATATCTAATAGTATATATATATATATATATATATATATACAGTAGCACCTCGCAATAACGGCTACTCGCTTAACGGCGTTTCACAATAACGGCGCTCTTAACTACTCAGTGTTGTGCAAAAGGAAACGAACGAACAGACGCTATCCCCAAAATACAGTAGATCCAAACTTTGAAAGATCGTCAAAAGTTAATGCTGTCATAACAAATGCCATTGCATGTTATAAGCAACCTCTACTCGAGAAGAAAAGGCACTCTATGAGATAAAAGTCTTTGTTGTTGTCGTTCTTCAATAGAATACAACACCATCGCAACCTTCCACTGAAGCGTTGGCCTGACATCAATCTCAGTTTCTACAACAACACATCACTAATCATACCGTCTGGAAAGCACAAGGGTTGTTTTTTAAATTCAGATGATAAAGATTAGCCCATCCATCTGTACGCCCAGACGAAAGAAGTGGCATCCTCAAAAATAAAAACATTTGTATTTAAAATTTTATATTTCTTTTTCTTTTTCAGTTGTAAATCATGGAATGTACATACTAAAAATATGAATTTTTTAAGGTAAACATTGCGTAAATATTTCTTTATATTATTGTTTTATAGTTCGCGTTATTGCACACTTAATATATATAAGAACATAGTACGTAGTTTTGCCTTGCGGCACTCGCGACGGCACAAAAAAACCTTAATCCATTACCCGTTGATCGGCGTTTTTCCACTTAACGGCGAGGGTCCGGTCCCAATTACGCCGTTATTGCGAGGTACTACTGTATGTAGCTATTTTAACAATAAAATATAACGAATTGTATAGGAAAATAGAATAATATTATATAGTATATCATATATATATATATATTATATATAGGTATATATATATATATATATATATAAGTATATAATATAATATATAATATATATATATTATATATATATATATATGATATATATATATATATATATTATATATTGGCATGATGAAAATAATACAGAAATTTGCTGCAAGAAAAGAAAGAAAAATTGATCTTTTATATATATATATATATATATATATATATATATATATAATATTATATATTATCTTTTTAAAATATAAGATATATACTATAAATATAAAATAAATAAAAATAGATATAAATATATATAATATAATATTAATATATTGATTTGCCTAACTCAAGAATTGAAACCCACTGAGATTCGTATACAGAATATATATATATACGTATACTAATCGGTATATATATATATAATAGGTATAATATATATGGTATATATATAATATATATATATATATAGTATTATATAGGCAAATTAATTAAATCTTCTTTAAAATACAGGATATACTCTGAAGAAATATAATGACAGGAATTAGTTTGAAAACAAAAATTGGCATTCTCTTTAGAAAATATCTTACAGCCTCTCAAAGTTAAAATTTTACCATAGACATAATAATAAAAAAAATTAGTGGGCCTCATGCTCGTTTAAGGGCCATTCTAGTTCAGGTTATGATAAGAATTGTTAATTCTACATAGATTTTCTTTGTGTTTACCTAGCAAAACTTATAACCTGAACTAGAGGACCTGATGAAATGAGACTTAACCTAGATCAATAAGAAAGGTAGTAAGGAAGATTTGGGAAATTATAGGCTAGTTAGCTAAACTCTCTGGTTATAAAGGGTTCTGGGAAAAGTTTATGGAAAGATTTATAGATAAATATTTATAAGATATACAGGTTTTATACTCCCAGCACGGTTTTTCAGAACCAGGGTAGGTCATGTCAGAAACCTTTTTAGATTTATGAAATACTTATGACTGCATTGGACGCGATGAGAATCCAGTTGATATTGTATATTTAGACTTTACAAAGCTTTTGATAAGGTTCCAAACATAAGGCTGATGAAGAAGTTATTACAATGTGGTATAGGTGGAGTGGTACATGGTTGGATTAAAGAGTGGTTGCGAAATAGAAAATAGTGTGTACAACTAAATGGCAATAAATCATCCTGGGAAATAGTGAAGAGTGGTGTCCCACAGGGTTCAGTGCTGGGGCCACTATTGTTCCTCATATATATAAATGATATAGACCAGGGACTTAAATGCAAGGTTTCTAAGTTTGCAGTATACCAAAGTGGCACACAGTTAGGAATAGGGAAGAATGTATAAAGATTCAAATGATCTTGATAAACTTCTTGGGGGGGCAGATAAGTGGCAAATGAATTTTATAGTCCAAAAGTGTAAAGGTTCTTCACCTAGGTTATCCTCAAATAAAAGTTTTAATCTATCATATGAAGTGGGGATTGGCTTGAATCTGTGGACCAAGAAAAAGATTTAGGTGTGATTATAAGCAGTAATTTGAAAGTAGCTAATCAGTGTTTGGAAGCTAGAAATAAAGCTAATAACTTAATAAGATGCTGGGCATAATAAATTGCAATGTTGTTTACAAGAGCAAGGAACTTAAAAGTAAACTGTATAATAGCTATGTAGGCATAATAGAGTATTGTGCACAATTTGGGCCCCTTATTTAAAGAAAGACTTAGATTGCTAGAGCGAGTGTAACATAAAGCATCAAGGACGATTTCTGTGTTTGAGGGTAAGAGCTATGAGGAGAGGCTGAAGGAGTTAGGAATGTTTTCTGTAGAAAGGCAATTTCTCAGAGGGGACATGATACAAGTCTACAAAATATTTACATCTATTGATAATACAGAGACCAATAAATTTTTCATAGTAGAGCATGGACAGGTGACCAGGGGGCATGATAAGAAAATTAAGAAGAAAGCATGCCATCTTGATATAAGAAATCATGCATTCAGTAATAGGGTGGTTAAATTTTGGAATGGTCTGCCACAGGAGGTTGTTGAGTGTGACTTGATTGCAACATTTAAGAAATGGTTAGATTCCTTTATGGATGGGTTGGGTATCATATAATATATTTAGACAAAGCCAAATTGGTGGGTTTTTAGTTACAGTAGTTATTTATGTTACACTGCATGTGTGACCATAACTTAGTTATTAATGCATGTGGATGGTTTGGGTATCATATATAAATCATTATTTTTGACAGCCTGATTGGTGGATTTTTAGTTAAAGTAATTTGACAAGCCCTAGGGTGCTTTGTGGATTTGCATGAGCATGTTTGGTTAGTGGGTTGACTGGGACAGTCTCGACAGGCCCATGTGGCTTCTTAATGTCTTCCTAATCTCTAACTCATGGTTACGGATGTTCCTTATTTTTGCTTTCCACTGGTAAGGTAAAGCTAAAGCCAATTGTTTCATTGGTGAACAGAAAAATATAGTTAACCTGGAAATTTATTATTATCATCTTTCCTAAGAAAATGATAAAGAATTAGTATGAGGAGAAAGGTATAATGGTTAGAAGCTTATTTAAATATTTATGCAAGGTCAAGGGAGTTGACACCACAACAGTGTAAATACCAGTAATTGTGAGCAAGAAGTTACATCAGTTGACTCGTCCAATTGTAATGCAAACATAGGACTTGTCTTTTATTTCAGAAGTGACTGTTGCCAAAATGTCATTACTCATTTCTTCAATGCAGCTTTGACCTGTGTTATTGGAAAGAGATATTTGATTAATCTTAGCCACATGTTGCTCACAATAATGAGCTTCCACTGCATCCACTAAATAAAGTTTGATAAGATCTCCAATTGTGTGCAGCTTTTTATTCATAGCAATACAATACACAATTTTGTATGAAGCTTCAAGGCATGATTTGATTACCTTTTGTACATTTCTTGTAAAATCCAATCGTGAAGACTTCAGAATACTCCCTTGTCTCTTTAAAAAAAATGTCTCCACCAGTGAAGTACTTTTGAACTTTCTCAAAATGTTCTTTTCATTTGCTAGGTTTCATGCTCTCTGGTGTTAGAACTTTATTAAAAAGAACACACACCAAGGCTTTTCTGTATTTCTGTCAATGAGTTTCGTAAATCCCCATGGTAAAAATGCTTCTTTATGCGAGTGCTTTTTTTCCGATGTAGATGCCATGGCACCTCTAATAAAATAAAATGATTACAAGAAACACCTTTAAAACTATGTTTACTTATTACATAAAACTGATAGGTACTTAAAGCGTGTGCTGAGAAACACGTGAAACAGACAAACCAATGATAGTTCACCTTTGACTGACGACTGGGAGTGGGAGGCAATGAGTCAGTGCATGTGAGATTCATCCACCCCTCGTCCCTCCCTACCCCAGTCTGAGTATGCAAATGATGGTTGTAACAGTGCAATTTGTTTTTCTAAAGATATCCAGCTTTATTACCCCCATCAAATGTCCATTTTACCCCATGGGGTAATTACCCCCAGATTAGGAACACTGCTCCAAGAGATTTTGTTTTATAATTCTCTTTCTGGAAAGGATAGCAGCAAGATATTTGCAGAAAACTATATTTTTGCAAAGACAATGCTTCATAATGCAAACAGATATATGGCATTTTATTGAATTCTATTATACTTCGTCTCCTTAATAGCTCCTGATTTTCATGTGAAATAGTTGTTTTAATCCAGTTCTTCTAACATGCACAGTTACTAGATATATTAGCTGTTCCAATAGAGTGTAATTTCAATCTTTCACTTTCATTTTTAGTTAACATTGTTTGAGCAAAATAGCTTTAACTATGAATTAATGTTATTTTTTTTTAACTTAAATTTTTTGATCCAACAAATTAAAATAACTTTTTGTGCTTATCTGAAATATTGAAATAAAAAATCTTATTATTATCGAAATAGGCTTTGTTATATTAATATTGAAGTTAATACTAATGGATGTTACTAGTAAATGCTTTTAGTTACTGAATATGTAAATTAAACCTTCATATAATTGTGACTTTATATTTGATAATAAATTTAACATCCCACATAATTGTTAATCTACTCAAAATTCCCTTATGTTGAGAGGTACCAAACTGAAAAATGTTTTTAGGACAATGAAAGCATGCTCTTTCGAATGGTGTTTATTAGAAAAGATCAGAAAATATACACAGTC
>JABUQX010086798.1:0-10000 GCA_015478945.1 Trachelipus rathkii
TGTGGGCCTCTTCTAGAGGGTGAACCATATATAGTTTATATATATATATATAATATATATAATATATACTATATTCAGTATATAATATATAGTGATATATACTATATATATATATATATATATATATATATATAACTATATATATATATAATATATATATATATATATATATTATATATATATATATAGTCATGGGCGTATGCAGAGGGAGTAGGGGGAACTTTCCCCTCCCTAAATCTTGATGAAAAAAAAAGTAACCTTACATGTTTGCCAGACGGCAGTTTTGAGGATTTATTAGTAGAAAAACTGAAAAAAATACATCAATCGATAGATAATGAAGTAGTAATTACTAGCGTATTTAAAACACATTTTTTTCTAAAGAGTTTTAATGTGTTTTCGTTTTCAATTGGTTTGAAGTCAACTAGCTGCTTGCTTTTTTTTTATACGGGTAGCTTCTTCTGACAACATTCTCCTCTAGACTGTCGCGAATGCGAATTAATTCGGTGTCTACTCCATATTGGCCGATGAAACTGCGGATTTGTCAGGCAAAAAAAGCAGTTATCTATAGGATTAAGGTTTTTCGAACTTGAAAAAATGACTGTTCGAGAAGAATTTGTGGTTTGAAGTTCTTGAAGGGATATATGGTAAAAACCATTGCCAAGACGATTGATTTGTTTTTAGAAAAAGAAGGTTTGGATCCGAGTCTATGCGTTGGTCAGGGGTACGACGGCTGCGCAGCAATGGTAGGTAAAGAACATGAAGTTCAAAAGAAACTACGGGAAAAATATATAAAAGGATTATATTTTCTCTGTGTAAGCCATTGGCTTAATTTGGTCATTAATGATCTAAACATTTTTCCGGAAATTCGAAATACTATTGCCACAATAAAAGTCATAATAAACTTTTTCTGAGACTCCATCCTAAGAAGAAAATATATTCCCGACTTTTCTAAACTCTATGAAACCCGTTAAAGTCAAAAATATCATAGCATTACTATTTTCCGTACAAATGATAAAAATCAGTGAAGACTTAGAAAAATTGTTAAATGCAGGTAACAATCAAACAAGAAAAACAGCTTTTCCATATACTGTTCGACAACAAGACCCATTTCATTATTACCTCTTCAGTAACAGCCAAATATTCTGTTTTAGTTTAAAAATATTTACCTTATGCAGATGTCTGATAATGTCCAAAAATTTTGAAAGTTATCAAAGACAACCGCAAAACTACTGATCAAATAATTGCTGATCTGCTCTTATCAGCCAATGTTATTGCTACAGAGTTCTTAGCAGAACTTGCGTGGCCTAGAAAGGTACAATCCCAACAACATAGAGCAAATCATCCTGCTGAAACTTTTACTGAATACTGAAAGCCTTCTGTACTTGTGCCTTATCTCGACTTACTTTCATCCTCTTTAGAGACTAGATTTTCAGAAAACAACCGGCCAGCATTTCATCTTTTTCATTTGCATCCGTTTCTTATGTTAGGTGCCCCCGTAGGCAGTTTGCATGAGAAAGTAAAATGCTTTTTAGAGCTTTATGATTTTGATATCAACTAAATTCATACCGAAACTGACTTATGGTGTACCTTGTAGCTGCATAAAAAATGGATAAACATAAGTTGAAAGACTTGAAATGTACTGAAGTCATTGAAGAAGCCGACCCCATTTTTCCTCAAATCAAAACCTGTCTATTAATTAATTGCACTTGTGCTACCGTGTTCAACAACCATTGAAAGGTCTTTCAGCACTATGCGAAGAGTAAAGACTTGGGTAAGAAACACAATGAACGAAGACAGGCTTAATGGACTATGTATGATGAGTATTCATAGAAACTTAGTAAGTGAAAAAATGAACGAATTGGAAACAAATGCAATTGCGAAATTCTCTGAAAATTCAAAGCGTCTATATGTTAGTTTAGACTTAATATTAGTTACCACTCAGGACTCAGTACTCACCAACCCTCATAAATATTACTTTACGTTTCTCAAATAGGTATTTTTTTTACTTACCTCGTTACGCATAAAAAAATTTAATTACAACTAGTAGTAGGGGGGCTATATTGCACGAAAATGACCGCGACCTTTTTTGACCTTTTCTGACCGCGACCTTTTTTTGAGCTCGAATTTTTACCTGACCTTGACCTTTTTGGGCCTTGACCTTTTTTTGAGAACCCAAATTTTTTGAGAACCCGGATTTTTTGAGAACCCGGATTTTTGAGAACCCGGATTTTTTGCTGTTAACCCAAATTTTTTGAGTACCCAAATTTTTTTTGAGAACCCAAACCTTTTTGAGAACCCAAATTTTTTGAAACCAAATTTTTTGAGACCCACAATTTTGGCTAGACGGGCGCTAATTTTTTCGGGCGAGGCGGCGCTAATTTTTGAAACCTCTTCGAAGAAGGGCTTGGTCCCAAACGGTTGCGTCGCACGCGGTGTGTAGCGATTCGCAGGCTTTTCTAATTGGTTGGTTCGACCAAACCTGTTGGTCATGTTCTATGGTCAATTTTGGCCGACCTAAATTTTTGGCCACCCTTTAGGGGCCTTAGCCCTCATTTTTTGAAGTAATGTTCCCGGTAAACAGATACACACGGCGGGCGGCGCACACACACCACAGATAGCAGTTATTTTATACACACACCACCTAGCTGAGGACGCGTAGCGTCCATGAGTAGCGTTAGTCAGCCTAGCCTCATCTAGCTTGAGCGAGTCTTACATAGCCTACCAGCCTACAACTATTCTAGCGACATAGCCTACGACTTCAGCCCTACCACCTAGCCTTTCACCTTAGCCTACACCTACTCTAGCTCCACCCTTCTATCTTCAACCATAGCCTCATCCTACACCTATGATCCACCCAGGTGCCTGGTACGTAGCTACACCTACACCTAGCCTCCATCCGCTGCTAACCTTTCACCTAGCCTACACTACAAACTACAAGCCTAGCCTCCAACCCAGCCCTTCAGCCTACACGTACACCTAAGATCCCCCTTCACTTCACCTACGTACACCTATACCTAGCCTATCAACTTTGATGCTTCAACTTTTATGGCCTCAAATTGATGAACGTCATCTTTGTTGGCATTATATTGATGATGTCATCTTTGATGGTGCCTACATTGATGGTACAGCTTTTGATGGTTCCCATTCACCGTAAGAAGTATCTAGGGATTTTTTCTATTAGTATTCTATGATTATTCTATGAGTGCTGGGTGAGTGCCAGGTGAGTGCAAGTGAGTGCCAATGGGTGCCAATGAGTGCCAATGAGTGCCAAGGTTGCCAAGTGAGTGCCACATAGTGCCAAGTGGGTGTTACATAGTGCCAACTGAGTGGCACTTTTTTCAAGCCTTCTAGCCTCTCCTGAGCCTAGAATAGCCTAATATGGTGTCCTACCCTAGGTTATAAGTATGACGGATTCCGAATGGTGTAATATTACAAGTTGCTAGGCGATGCTTCCTAAACTATGAGTTTAGTATTTCTTCTATCCCTTATAGCCTATATATATATATATATATATATATATATATATATATATATAATATATATTATCATATATATATATTATATATATATATATATATATATATATATATCATATATACGAAACCCGCAGCCCGAATTTTTTAATTTATAAATTCTTTAAAAAATTGTATAAGAAGAAAAAAATCCAGAGTGCCTGATATATAAACATTTCTGCTTTACCGCTTTAACTCACATATTTATTAACATACATACCTTGGTATCGAGTGTCGATAGGTTAATAGCTCTTCTCGAGTTAATATTCTTCGATGTAGTATAGTGATGTGCTTAGAGTATCCGCTAACGACCCTGACAGGGATAGCATTTTAGCTCTAGTTGTGTCCGCTCTTAGTTTTGGCTTCTTTGTTCGAGCGGCTTTTGACTCTGTTTGCTGTGGGTTTCTTGTTTATGATCTCTTTATTTTTTCTGTCTTCTTTGTCTATGATTGTAACTTCACTGCTTCTACCCTCGCGGTATTTGACTTCAAATACTATTTAATCCAGTTACCGTTAGGGCACGTGGGGTGTCAGGTTAGTCAGGTCGTCCGTATTTATTTTGTCAGATTATGAGGGGTGTTGTATTTTTGGTTGTGTCTGTTCGCTAACAGCCTGAGAGGGTTATTTAAAGTTATGACTGCGCTTGTCGTTGCTTTTTACTTTTACTTTACTGTGTTTAGTTAATACTCTGCTCTTTACATCGTGGCGTTCCTCTCAGGGATGCGCTGGTTCTGTGTGCATTGTTTGAAACGTAGTGCTACGCTTTCACCGAGGCTTTCTGCTTTAGCTTGTTGTTGGGCGAGCTTTGTTTTAACTCACATATCAATGTTGACCGTATATATACTGCATCGCTGAAAAGCAGGTTAGTTATTCTTGCGTGTAATTCATATATGGTCAGTCTGTCGTTCCACCTTAGACACCGTGTACATGGTGATTAGTATGACTAGGTTGTTTGTCTATGTTTACTACTTGTTGCTTTAGTATGCTTTATCTTCTGGCTGTAGCTGCATTTAGACTTTCTGCTTTACTGCTTTACATCTTTACTGCTTGTACTGCTTGTTAACTTTCTGCTTTACTGTTTTAACTCATATGTTTTACTGCTTTATCTCATATATTATTTAACTTTACATACTTAAAACGTAAATCAAGTTAAATCAATGAGGTGTGACCTAACACAAGGGGGGATAGTATGCTTTTGTTTACTTGCTTTAACTGTTTTATATGTTTTACTGCTTAAACTCATGTTTTACTGCTTAACTCATATGTTTTACTGCGTTAAGTTTTAGTTTTACTGCTTTAACTCATATATTTATTAACATTCATGTTTTTATTTTCGATCGCTTGCTTCGTGGGGTGTCGGTGTTTTTGGGATACCTGACCTGTTTTTAATTTATTTTATTTTTTTTATGTAGTTATGATGTTTTTAGTGGTTATTGTTTTGTTTGTATTTTGAGTGGGCGTTAATTGTCTGATTTTATTTTTTTCTCAATTAGCGTTAGAGTGGTTGTATTTATATTGATTGTTGTCAGTTGTTGTCTCTTTTGGTGGTAGCTATTCATTGTGCCTATTGTTTGTGTTGATTATTTTAGTTGACTTACTGGTCTCATTAGCTTCTTGCACAGCGACTCCATTGTTCTCAGCTTATCGACCGGGTAAGCAACTCACCATTTCGGCATCTCATCGGCAGCACACATGCTGTGGATGGTTGTTGTGCGATTAGTCTGTTTTTCTGTCTGTGGTCGTTGGTTTTAGTTTTTTTCCTGGGTTCTTGCTGGTTCCGTTGGTCTCCGGGACTAGTCGTCTGCTTTCTGTGTGCGCTTCGTTGTCTGATGTGTGTGTGCTTGGCCGGGTCGGGCACGCCCATCTGACCTCAGCACACGATCTGTGACTGATCCGCGTTCATTGCGGTTCTCGTGGTGGTTCTTCTGGTTCTGTTGTGTGCTTCGTCGATTGGTGGGTACGTTATCTGTTGGTTATTTATGTTGGTTTATGCTTTGTCGTGGACCGTCGGATTTGTTTTGGCGGGCGCGCTTATACACTTATACACACATTCACTATGACACTTATAACACCATTCACTTCGACACTTAATACACACATTCACTATCGACACTTACATTTCCCCATAGACACTTACATTTACACTTATACAACACGCGGATCACACTTACCTTATATCACACATTCACTATTGGCATAATTTACCCATAGAACCACTTACTTTACCCTACACACACACACACACACAGATTTTACTTACACTCACACACAGATTTCCCTTACACACGCAGATTTACTTTCATCACACAGATTTACTTACACTCACACAGCAGATTTACTTACACTCAAACACAGATTTACTTACATTTACTTACACACACGATTTACTTACACACACAGATTTACTTACACACACAGATTTAACTTACACTCACACACAGACACACACACAAACACACAGCACACATGCAACACACACACACACACGCCACACTCACTTACACATATAACGTATAATTTTTAAAACATTTTATGTTTTTAATTAAACACGTACATTTATAATTACTCATTCAAATATAACTAAAGTTATTTCAAAGTTTCTTAAACTTCTATAATAAATCAATCATTATTTTTGAACAAAGAATTTTTATTAACTGTTATACTTTTGTTTATAAATTTTATATATAACTATCAAGTTTTAAAAATAATTTTACTAAAATTTATGAAATTTATTAAAAACAATAATATTTTTTACGTAACCTTTAGGCAATACATCAGTAAATCAAGTAAGGAGCCCCTTAGCACCCCTCTACAACCAAGCTATGCTAACCGTTTTTGTTCTATTGACTTACTGCTTTCATCATACTTTAGGCATGTAATAAGTATAAAAATAACAAAATAGGTTCTCCTCTGCTAACATAACATGTTTTTATTTTGTTAAAATCTTTCTAAGTTCTTATTTAAAAATAACATTTATTCACTTACATTTATATTATTCGCTCGATTTTAACTAAAAATATTTCAAAAGTTTTATTAAATAATTCGGATTTTCTTTATTATTTTATTATTATCTATGTACATTGACAATCCACCACGAGAAAACACAACAACCCGCCCTCCTTACAGAAACTGACGTGACCTCTCTCTGTAAAATGTGTGGAAATAAACTACTTTAAGTCTAAATTTAGGATAATCCTTTTTGTAGCCCGGGGTGATTTAGGCCTAATTCCAGGGTCAAAATATATTTAAAACTGACCTTTTTCTGTAAAATGTGGTGCAATAACTACTTAGCCTAAATTTAGGCCTAAATTCTTAGAATAAGCCTTTTTGTATCCATGCTGATTTAAGCCTAATACCAGGTCAAAAGGTATTTCCAGTATAGACAAGAATCATTGTTATTTTATAAATTTAATAACTATCAAGTTTTAAAATAACTTTTTACTAAAATTTATAAAAATTTTTATTAAAAACATATACATATTTTACGTATCCTAAAGCAATAAATCAGTAAATCAGTCAATCAGCAGCCCCAAGCACCCCTCTACACCAAGCTAAGCCACTTTTTGTTCTATTGACTTACTGCTTTAAATCATCTTTAGCCATGTAATAAGTATAAAAAGAACAAAATAAGTTCTTCTCTCTGCTAACATAACATGTATTTTATTTAAAATCTTTCTAAGTTCTTATTTAAAAATAACATTTATATTCACTTAGATTTATATTATTCACTCGATGTTAACTAAAAATATTTCAGAGTTTTTTAATAATTGGGTTTTCTTTATTATTAATTATTATTGAATCTATGTACATTGACAATCAATCACGAGAAAACACACAACAACCCGCATTCCTTACAGATACGAAACTGACCTCTCTCTGTAAATGTGTTGAAAGATAAATCCTTTTTGTAGCCCGGGCGATTTAGGCCTAAATTCCAGTAAGAATATATTCAAACTGACCTTTTTTCTGTAAAATGTGGTGCAATAACTACGTTAGGCTAATTAGGCCTAAATTTAGGATAAGCCCTTTTGTAGACGGGCTAATTTAATCCTAATACCAGGTCAAAAAGGTAATTCAGTATAGACATGATTATTGTTATTATTAATTATTTTTATAAATATATTTCAAACTGAAACATGCTGGGATCGGGAAGATCCTTTAAGCAGGTAAGAAGGAAATGTTTTCCTTACTTGTTGATTGTCGGAGTGCGTTTATCGCACCTAGTTATAAGCGAACACCAGGGCTCACAGCATGAGCCCACCCGCAAACGCAGCCAACCCCGCACCCGCTGGTGCGTCCGCCGCGCCCCCGACCGCCCGCGTGCGCCCGCAGGCGCACTATTTATGTTTTTTAATAAAATTTCATAAAATTTTGTAAAATTTATTTTAAAACTTGATAGTTATAAAATAATAATAATAACAATGATTCTTGTCTTTACTGGAATTACCTTTTGACCTGGTATTAGGCTTAAATCAGCATGGGATACAAAAAGGCTTATCCTAAATTTAGGCCTAAATTTAGGCCTAACGTAGTTATTGCACCACATTTACAGAAAAAGGTCAGTTTGAAATAATTTTGACCTGGAATGTAGGTCCAAATCAACCCGGGCTACAAACAAGGGATTATCCTAAATATTAGACCTAAAGTAGTTATTTCCACACATTTTACAGAGAGAGGTCGGTTTCGTATCTGTAAGGAGTGGGGGTTGTTGTGTTTTCTCGTGGTGGATGTCAATGTACATAGATAATAATATAATAATAAAGAAAACCGAATTATTTAAAAAACTTTGAAAATATTTTTAGTTAACATCGAGCGAATAATATAAATGTAAGTGAATAATTGTTATTTTTAAATAAGAACTTAGAAAGATTTTAACAAAATATATGTTATGTTAGCAGAGAGAATTATTTTTGTTCTTTTTACTACTTATTACATGGCTAAAGATGAATGTAAAGCAGTAAGTCAATCGAACAAAACGTGGCATAGCTTTGGTGTAGAGGGGTGCTAGGGCTGACCTTACTGATTTACTGATTTTTGCTTTAAGGTACCGTAAAAAATATATGTTTTAATAAATTTCATAAAATTTTAGTTAAAAGTTATTTTAAACTTGATAGTTATAAAATTTTTAAACAAAAACTATTAACAGTTAATAATAAATTCTTTGTTCAGAGATAATGATTGATTTTATTATAGAAGTTTTAAGAAACTTTGAATAATTTTAGTTATAATTGAATGAGTAATATAAATGTATGTGTTTAATTAAAACATGAAAATGTTTTAATAAATTATCCGTTATATGTGTAAGTGGAGTGTCGCGTGTGTGTGTTGGTGTGTGCATGTGTGTGTGTGTGGTGTAAGTAGATGCTGTGTGTGAGTGTAAAAGTAAATCTGTGTGTGTCAAGTAAATCTTGTGTGTATAATCTGTGTGTGTAAGGTAAAGTCTTGTGTGTGGTGTAAGTAAATCTGGTGTGTGAAGTGTAAAGTAAATGCTGTGCTGAGTGTAACGTAAATCGCGTGTGTAGAAATCTAGTGTTGTGAGTGTAAAGTAAATTCTTGTGTAGTGTGTAAGTGGTAAATGTCATAGTGTCTATGGGTAAATGTAAGTGCATAGATGAATGTGTGTATAAGTTTGTAGTGGTGCTCCGCGTGTGTAATAAGTGTAAATGTAAGTGGTCCTATGGGTAAATGTAAATGGTCCATACGTGAATGTGTGTATAAGTGTTCATAGTGAATGTGTGTCATAGTGAATGTGAATTGTGATAAGTGTAAGTGTGTTGTGTGTGTGTGTGTGTGTGTGTGTGGTGTGTGTTGTGTGTTGTGTGAATGTGTGTTCTAAATATAATATCATAGGCCATGAAAGTAAATAACTAGTATAATAAAAAAACATAAAAATAAAATAATAAATAATAAATAATAATAAAATAAATAAAATAAATAAAAGTATTAAAACAAAATAAAAAATAATGTTAATAAATATATGAGTTAAAGCAGTAAAAATATGAGTTAAAGCAGTAAACATATGAGTTAAAGCAGTAAAACATGAGTTAAAAAGCAGTAACAATGGTTTTTTTTAAATCAGTAAATCAGAAAAGCAGTAAAACAAAAGCATACTAATCCCCCCTTCGGTGTTAGGTCACACCTTTATTGATTTACTGATTTACTGTTTAAGTATTTAATATTAATAAATATATGAGATAACAATCAGTAAAAAATAAATATATGAGTTAAATCAGTAAAGCAGAAAGTTAAAGCAGTAAAGCAGAGTTAAAGCAGTAAAGCAAGAAAGTTAAGTCAGGTAAAGCCAGAGTTAAGCAGTAAAGCAAGTAAAACAAAAGCATACTAATCCTTAGGTGTTAGGTAACACCTCTATTCGAATTTACTGATTACTGCTTAAGGTATGTAATGTATATGAGTAAAGCAATAAAGCAGAAAGTTAAAGCAGTAAAGCAGAAAGTTAAAGCAGTAAAGCAGAAAGTTCAAGCAGTAAA
>JABUQX010086799.1:0-7500 GCA_015478945.1 Trachelipus rathkii
ATTAAATTATTAGATATGATATTAGGGGGATGGATAGATAATTCTTATATCTATTGTGTTATATTTGATACATAGTATTTCTTTTACGATTATTAGATTGAAAAAAAAAAATATTCAAAGTTGGCTTATCATTCTAATGCTTGAAACTTCTACATCAATAGGTGTATTTATTAATGATTAGAAAGCTTAATTTTCTGTAGGAACACATAAATGTTTAATAGTGATTCTCATTAATGCTGATTATTATATAGATTATTTTATATATGTATATGATGAGACCTATAATTTATTTGGATATTGGTGGTTGATTATCTTATTAGTATCACTGAGATTATTGAGTAATTATTATTGAATATAAGATGTATTATTATTAATAATGATGTATAATATTAATATATTATTTATTATGAGATAACTTGATCTTATTGAATAATTTGGTATTATATTCACAATAACCTGATAGACTATTTTAAAAATGAATTTTATAGTATTATAATTATGATATACGTTGGGTTGTATATTATTTTTATGGACTTAAGAGCCGTATTCTTAGATCTGTTATTCTGTAATAATTATTATTAGTTTCATTATTATAATTAGTTAATACGTGGATTTATTTATATTATATGGTATAAGGTGATGTATATAATGTATTATAATTATGGATGATTATTATTTATATGGATTCATGTATAATTATTAAATAGGATTATAATATAGATATGTAAATTAGGTGTATATGATTGGATCTTATAATTATTATAAGGAGTATTATATATTGATATATGAACTGTTATATCTGATAATGGAATTATATTATTTATTCATTATGCTAGATTTTGTACATATTGATGTATGTATGAGTTTATGATTCGCAATCACTTATTTATATCAGGCCATCCATAAAGTTTGATATCTTAGATAATATCATTAAGTTATTTTATTATTATGTATTTATTTATTCATTACTCTTATGATTTATTAATTTTCATTATTTTATTATTATTTGGATTCATTCATTCTTGGGATGTATTTTATTTCATTTATTATTATTATTTAGCTATTATGATCTATTTATTAAATTATTCGTGGGTATATTGTTATTATGGTGACTGGGGATTATTATTACATGTATGCAATTGTGGAAGTGGTGTTTTTATAGTTATTCACTGTTGTAGTGGCAAGGTGCATTTTGTGTGTGGGATTCTGAGGTAGTGTTGATTTTATGTTATGTATTCTGGGTTTATTGTGTGGGTTCGATTTTATTTCTTTTCACCAAATAATTTATTGATTATTGTATTTTAGCTTTGGTTTTGTTATGTATGGTCTTATTAGATATTGTTTATATGCAGTTGTTACAACTTTTGTAAGCACTCGACAGGTGACTTTGTTTTTTTAGTTTTCCATGATTCTATACTTGTTTTTGCGGCTTGTTTCTCTCCCAGGTTAGAGTTTTTGCAGCACTGGCGCCTCCTTTAAGACTTGTTATGTTGACGTTCATCCTAATTCGAAAACCGTTGATATAATATTTAGTATCAGGTGGTCGGAGTGTGTGTGTTAGTTCCCAAACACGATGCGATTCCGCCTTCGCAGTTTTTAGAAGATTTGTCTAGATGGGCCGTGAACTATGGCAGAATCGGCGTTAGACGGCGATATCGTCTCGCGCTATCCATGTGCAAGTTTTCCAAAAGTCCTGGGTCGTCTACACCCGTGAGGGCGCTTCAATTACCGCGCGGCATTGAGTCAATCTTTTAAAATCGCAAGATGATGTAGTCGGTACAAGCGTTCTGTACACTATCATCTCTGACATCTACTGTTATCATTGGTTTTGTCCTTGATGGCGCAGCAAGACATAGCTATTTTTCGGATGCCACGTCTCAAATATACCCTCAAGATCTTTCAAGAGCAGGAGATTATTTTCATCAGTCAATTTTCCGGACTGAAATGCATGGCCAGGCGTGATTATAGGTGACCTAGTCCGTGATCGTTTATATTTAACGACTGTCATCCGTAAACAGACCCTCCGAAAACGGCTTACCGATATTTCGCCGCACACTATTCGATACTGATATGTCTTTTAAGATTCTGCCTGTCCGACTTAAATCTCGGCTGAGCGAGTAGGCTATTATCGCGATATGTTTGTCTCGGTAGTGTGCTCCTCGTCTGTAGTGTGAACAGATTTTTCCGATTTTTCCTTATATAAATCTTATCTCGAGTCTCTTACAGATGTGATTAACGACTTTGGGATTTCGTAATCCAGAATGAATTGAGGGGTCCCGCCGTGATCGCTTTAGATGTGACATTCAGATGTAGACAGCTCTACACTGACGTAGGTGTGTGCTTCTTTTCCTCCCGAGTTACTTGATCATGACAGCTATCGGGATGGTGTTAGGATAGCATAAACTATTGTGTCTTCTCTCTATAGCTAATCTGATTACTATGTTTTATATTGAGAGAGATCTTCACACACGCCAATTCGCGCATGATTCTTGCACGAGTGCGAGAGTATTTGTACTTTGAAAACCATGGGCTTTTTTATGAGTGTGCTTCACTACGATCTTACCGCTTGGGGGTTCTGTGGCGTTTTCGCTCGCTACAAATGCACCAATTGTCTCCACGCGATCGGTAGAGCGCGACAACAATGTCTTTTGTAGACTATTAAAGTTATATTTCCACGGCGTATCTGAGCGCTGCCCCTCTCTGCAGCAGTGCTCCTCACTCAATATTCTTCCTAAGCCCTCAGATATGTGGTGTAGGTAGTATGGTCTTGTCACCAAGATTAAGATTGCGGGGTTATTTTATCGATAGCCGATCTGCATTCCTACCCGTTTTGGTATCTGTGAATTCAGCGTTTCCAGACTCTGTTATGGTCATTCGCTGCCGCCCGGCTCGCTGTAAGAGTTTGTAGCCTCCAAATCAGCGGCCGATGAATTATGCCACCGATCGCTGGCAGTTGAGTCATTTTCTTTCTGCCATCACTATATAGTTTTTTGCTCGGCGACGTCTAATATAGTCGGACGCGTTGTACTCCGTAATGAGTTTTTGTCATCCTGTTACATCGCTTCCTCCAATGATCATGAATGACAACGAGCTTCATTCGGAGTTTGTCCAGGAAGTTCCCGTCCTCGGCATTTGTTTTCGCATAGATTTTACTCTTAGCTTTAATAAATGTATATAACAAGGATCCTAGGAACTATCGGCTGAGGTTTTGCACACCTCTCGATATCTAATGGTCAGGCTATATATAGGGCCTCCCAATAATGAGTGCTATAAGTGCTGCATTTAACCTCACCGGGTTTTCGTAACTGAGAAAAAGCCTTTCCTGGCCCTCGGTTGCCCAAGGCCGCATTACTCTTAATAACGTTTACCACGATAAACCTAGATTTCCATATCCTGTCACTCTCCTTTCTTATTCACCGCCTAAATGATCCCATGGCAACGGTGCATACTACTCTGGTATAAACCTTTCTGAAAATGCCAATCTCTGATGCCTCTTACGCTTTTTAGTCGTTCAATGTGCGTCCAGTACTCCCTGAGCATGTGAATAATGGTGATCCTTCCCCCTCACGCGTCAACGCCCGCATCTCTGTACTGAACCTGTAGACCTGATTGTCGCATGAACGATACGCATCTCCGGTGATTTACACATGACAGTTGCCACCTATGAAGATACCTGAGACAGTCCACATCTGTAGAATGTCACCGAGTAATGGCTTGTGAGCGCGGAAATGCGCATCGTTGCTCCCGGGTAATTCAGTGCATGCTGGTAGTGCGCGTCGTTCGAGCGGGCCGCTCTTGAGGCTCGCGCTCTAGATGTCCGATCCTACTTTAATATTAATAATTTCCCTCAAATGCCTACAGGACGCGCATTATGTTTCTAACACTTCGTAGGCTCCAGATCTCGTCAAAGAAAGGGTAGCCGTTTAGATCCTCTACACTATCCGTTCATAGCTCACCTGTACACTCCGTCTGTTCAACAAATTCTATATGAAACCTTCCTCAAGCTCTCATTTTTGCTGCGATACATCGGAATCTCATTCCTCTTTCAGATCACCAGTCATCGTTCCGGTTAGACTGCGCAGAAGTCAAGCATGTTGACATCTCGTCTTAACTCTCCGTGGATTTATGTCTTTTTGCGCTCGTAACAATCTATGGGGGAATCATGTGTGGAGTGGCAGGCGCTTGTATCGCATACAAAGTCTTTTAATCGAGTATAGAAATGCTAACTAACTACTCTCTAACGCTTCCCATTCCCATTCCTCGGTAATCCTCGCTTTTCTATCCTTTCTTATGCTACTCGCTGTCATATTTTCTCTGCTGCGAATCGCCCCTATATCGACACTTGTTGATGAAACACCCTCTTCCTCCTTAGCCGTTAATTGATGGACTGTGCATTAGCCAAGAAGTGTTCGTTAACTTGATGAGAGTTTAGTATCTCCAAGGGATTTCTTACTTAAGTTCGTCTAATCGCGCGAGAATCTCTGAGCTCAGATCCATCTCTGTAGACACCTCTCGTCGCGACTTTCTTCATGTCGCTCTGTATATTTCGAGCTCTAAACTCTCCATGCTGTGCCATCTCCACTTGCATACATCCTCGCTCACTCGCGATAGTTGGGGACTCCTAGAGTGCTTCTGAATCGCTTCAGCTTTCTGATTCTGTCCATCCGCTGAATCTAGGATGGTGAGATTCGTCTTCCTGGAGGAGATTCCCGGCGTGTCTCGGAGACACGTCTGCACAGGACCACTATCAACACCTTCGGTTCGAGGAAGAGCCTCTTCAAATCTTGCTCCTCCTGCTATTCTCCCTTCCTCTAAATTTAAACCATTGTATCCCGGGCTCCTGCCCCCCTAACGCTTCTTCATCCACGGCAAGCACCTACGGCTACCTCAATCACGCATCCAACATAGTGCAACAGGCCTGTGACCATCATACAACATTCGTGCCTAGAGCTTACGCAGACAAGTTTAAATGTTACGGCTCGATACACCGCGCGTGCGATAATAGAGCTTTTCATAGATTGGCATGCATGACCACCGCCCCTCTTAGACGGCACTATGGGACAACAAAGCTTTGGGCAGGCTCATGCTTGTGTCCTCAGTTGCGGATTTTTTTTTCTTGCCGATCAGTTATCCAATTAAGTACATGTCTTATTCGCACCCTTCGCATAGAGTACTGCTCTGACATTTGGGTGATTCCGATTCCACCCTTCTTTTGGATGAGGGTTGAGCGTCTTAAGGATAAAAGACTAACAAACTTTCCTCTACTATAAAACCCTTTACCCTAATTCTCGGCCGTCGAGCACTTCACGATCAGAACCAATTTGGGTTTTTTTGGCATCTTCTTGCCAAAGCGGCCACGCCTCTCTTTCACGCTTCAGTAAGCTCATTCAAGGCACCGCTTCGCACAATGGCAGCCTCATTTCCTGACTTGCTGACTTGGTATTTGAATTTCGTATCGTCCAGCTGAGTCGAGTACGCATGACTATTTTCCGATGCCTTTTCATAGACACACGAGACTTTTCGCCTCGAAGACAATTGGCGCGTGCATTCGCCAAGCGCTTTTTTTCCCAGGGTGCCCTGCGTTTCCTCATGGAAATCTATTGTCGACACACATATGTCATTGGTCGCTGAAAATAGTCAGCGCCCACGCAACGCTTGCCCCACTCCGGATTATCTGACGAGCCGCCCTTTTTGTTCGCTTTGACGCAGGCATGTCCCCTTGTCTTATGTTGCCCTACCTGTGCCTCAGACTTACCAGCTCATCCTCTCTTCTTCTCATTCTCACACGTACTATCCTTCTCTCTATCATCCATCTTCTTGCTGATACATTGAGCCCCGTCTTGTCATAACACTCCTTTTTTCTTCTCCATCTTCGTCGATCACTCTCCCTTGGCACCTTTCCACACTCTTCTCTAACTACCTTCCTGTCTAAGTCCCTCCCTCTTTTTTTCAATCCTTGGGCCCCCTTCTGCCACTCTCAGATAATGTTTTGTTAAGCGCTATTTGGTGTCCGATTGGGTGCAAGACTCCTATCTCCTGTCCTATTAACTTCATTGCATTCATCTTCGGACAGTTATTTAATCGAAACTTTCAAACACTTAATTTATCATAATTCTTTACTCTAAAGCAATCTATATCGCTGCGTTAGACTCTATTCCTATTTCCTAATTAATCTTCATTCACGTTACTTTCATTTATATTATTTATTCTTATTCTATTCTTATATTCATTCATTCTATTACTTCTTCACCTATATTTAAATACATCTAATTCTTCTTCTTCTTCTTAATTCTTTTTCTAATGTTCCAAATTCTTTAAACAAATACTTTTCTTTCATTATCTTCTCATCTCTATAATTTTCATTATTCTTTATATAATAATTCTTATTCATTCCCATTTATAGCCAGCCGGTATGACTTTTGCGTCGAATATTACTTTAAAGCTACTTTCCTCGAGGAGCGGGTATTGAACTACTGAAATATTATATAGCCTGTCTACGCATTCTTATGAAGTGGCTCTCCATCCACGATCTCTTCGTCTCTCCTCTCTACTCTTTTTCTCTTATATTCTCGTATCCCCTCTATACAGTTATTTTCATATCTTATCATCTACTCCCTCTCTAGCGCGAGCGCGGCCGCGCGCGGCGCCAGGCGCCCAACCACAAATTTTCCTCCTCTTTTTTTTTCCCCTCCTGTCCTGTCTCGTCCACTTTCCGTCATCCTGTCCTCGCCTTCGGTTATCGGTCCCATTTCTCATGTCCCCTCATTCTATCTCTCTCTCTCCTTCTCACCTTTTTCTTCTCTCCTCTTTCTTCCTCTATCTTCCTCTATCTATAATCTTCGTATCTCTATCTCTCTCATCTACGTCTCTTATCATTCTTTTCTCTATTTCTGTGTAATTGTGTTTTTGCCATGCTTTTTTGCCCTTGCTTATTCTCCCCTTAAGGGCGGTGAATATAATCCTAGACGCGAATTCTCGCCACCACCCATGTGCCGGGAACCATTTTCCCTTTTCCATCACTCGACTGGTTGGACTACATTACTGTCTCAAGGCCCATTAGTGCTGCTTTTTCTTTGTCGCAGTAATATGTATGCATTTGGGCCAGAAAGGAAATTTAGACTATATGTCATTCCCCTTTTATCCATTATCGATAGATTCAAACTTCATCAAGGAATTCAAAAATAAAGCTTTGTTCTCATGGTTAGAAACTCGTCTACAAAGCTTTTTTGTGTTTTTTTTATTTCTATAAGATTGATAAAATTTAGTAAGAATATGTGTAATGCGCTGAGTTTCCCAATAATCAAAATAGCCGACTCATGCTCCTGATAGACGAGTTGCTCGAAACTATATAGAATAATGCCCCTTTTACGTCACACCAGGAATGGGATAAGATTGTAAGTTTGATAAATTCCTGTCAGGTATGAACTGCGGATGAGAACTTCTCAGATGCGGTGTAATCAAAACCCGAAATCATTTTGAGCTAACAGAATAGTCAAGTAG
>JABUQX010086799.1:12500-27500 GCA_015478945.1 Trachelipus rathkii
AAAAATATAAAAATAAATTTTGTTTAGTGGTGTCTGAGAGAAGAGGAAGTGTTGAAACGTCGTTTCTCCTTTGTATATTCAAGATTTTTAAGGTTACTTTTTCTTTTTTTTTTTACCTTTTGTTTTATTTAGTGGTTTTTCTTTTATATATCATATATATATAATATCATATTATATATTATATAATATTTTAATATATATATATTATATAATATAATTATTTTTATATATTTTTTGAATATTTATCTAACATTTATTATTTTATAAGAATGTAACGATTCTCCTATTTTTGTTAAACTTTCATCGAAAATTTTTATTTTAGTTTTTTTTCTTTTTCAATTTTATATTTAAATTGGTTAGGATAGTTAGATGATTGTTCGATTTTCGTAACCTAGTAAACTTTATATTACAACTAAAGAAAGCTGAATTTTGATTTGAAATATATTGAATGCTATAGTTTGGAATTATGAGTATTAAGTCTAAATATATATATTTTATATTATATTATATATTATATATATATAATATATATATATATATATTATATTATAATATATATATATATATATATATTATATAAATATATATATATTATATTTATATATATATATATAATATATTTATAATATTATATATTGTATGGGAAGGATGATGCAGACGAGTAGGATAGTTATAATTAATTAATATATAGTATTATATATATATATATATATATATATTATTACTATATATATATATATATTATATCATATATATATTATATTAATTATATTATATTTCATTCTTTCCCAAATGGGGTATAAGGATAAGTGACTGCACGGAACCAGAAAAGTAGCAAGGAATATGAAACAAGTAAAAAGAGAAGCAGGCTTACGCCTTCTTTACATCTATTAATGAGAATGTCGAGTCAGAATCACTAGGTTCACGGATGGAGGGCTCCACTATGGATCCGTATTGGGGTCATCCTTGGGTCAGTGGGCACACATACCAAAAACCGTTATTCTCCTTATTATGCCCATTTTTTCCGTGTCATGCAAATTTCTCTTTTTCTCGGGGGATTTTTATGAAATCAATCGTCTTTTCTTGGTTCCGTGCGGTCGATTCTAACATCACTCCACTACAGATCCGTTCAACCCGATATAAATCCCATCTTCAATTAAATCTAGTATTTCATTTTTTCTCTCATTATCCTTTTCCACAAACACTTCTAATATGAATTTCTATTTTATCAATTCTTTCACATAACCTTAATTGTCCTTGACATCATTGTCCTTTGATTATTTATCGTTATTCGAACAATATATGATCCTATATATTAACACACGGTTAAGAAATGTCTCTGTGAGCTAGGTCAGCTGTAGTCTTTCAATCACCGATTTTTGCACATGCTCTTACTGCAATTACAACCTTTCATACTACTCTGCATATCCGTTTCTCTTTCATCCGACTTTTAGAATTTATTCGACCACTTGTTGCAGTGCTCATTTAACATAACTTCAACGAGGTGTCACTCCCCAACATCAATTTTATGTTTTAGTTTTTTCAACCCTGAATTCTTACAAATTTCACTCTTCAGATTCAAACAACATATCTGCATAATGAGAGATCCTATCTATTCATTCGATCTTCACACTTATGACTTCCTTATTTTTTCATAAGCATCCTTATAAATTGAAATAATGGGACAATAATCAGTCTGCTTATTACGGTTAATTTAACAAACATTCCCCATTTATTTTAACACGCTTATATTCATCAATATTCGTTCATACAAGTATCACATAACACAATATATTTTTAAACTAATAGGAGTTCTTAGTAATCCTATCATATAACGTGTTTGCAAGTTAAATAGAAACTAAGTGCAATTTTTTTTTTCCTCATTTTCTATATGTTGTTAATGTAGGTCTTGATTACCATCTTAATCTAACGCCCTTGTTTTAATAGTCTTCGTCATCTTGACGATATTTTCAAAAAATACAGCTTTATTTTAAACCTCCAATAATAATACGCATACATTCAAGTTGCTTTATCTCCCTTACTTTTAAGGTTTTTATCTTCAATCTTTGGACTATGCACTCATAAACGTTTTGTTCACCTAGATTTCAATCCATCAATATCATCTCGCTCGTTAGTTGATTTTCATAATTTCCATCTATACTGCAGATTTCATCTTCAACCTTTCTTTTAATTTACATCTCTATATGAATTCAAAATCTATCCTTTTGCATAAACACAAGAATTCATATCCTTTCATTGCCATTATTATACAGATTTTCAAGGGTCCTCAACTCTACATTAATTCTGCATAATTGAAAGAATTATTCATTATGTTAAGAGATTCCCTTATTTCACTTCGTAACATTTTCCTCGATTTTCTTTCCAGAAGAGCTTTTTTACTTGTGTCACATACTCTCTTTAACCTGTTATTAACTCAGTTTTTCCTCTACGGTATGCCTTTAGTATTTTTTTTTCCTCTTAATAAGTCCCAATTTTCGTTGTGTTCATATGGTTTTAGCAATTCCCCAGTTTTTTTATTTTAAACCGCTAGATCATCTTTTATTCACCATCCTTTTTTACCCGATTCTGTTACTTCCTTATGTCCTTTGCCTGTAAACATCTTCTTATTTGCTTCGAGATTTGTTGTTTCAATTGTTACATCAACCTGATTTACTGCGAGCGTCTAAATACTACCTTATCCTTATTACTTGTTCCTTACTTTTCGCTTAACCTACCTCCCAATTCTTCCTAATAATTTCCTTCCATCAAACTAACGTTTTACCCCATTACAACGGAATTCCGAGGAGTCCATTCCAATCTCTCACTGACTTTAAATCCCAATACTCAATCGATCTCCTTCTAAACAAATCAATCATTTTACGTTGAACCATCTCTACTACACAATTTATGTATATTAGGAATACTCTTGTGTTTAAAGGAAGTTTATAAAACATTTCTTTCCTTCAAGAATCAACACTTCCTACAATTCATTTCTCGCACCAAAACCTGTTATACCCATCCTTTTTTGATCAACTGATTCGCATTAGGTACAACTCAATAATTGAAGTTATCCCTCATCAAACATCATTCAGATTATCCATAAAACGGCAATCTTTCAATTACCTCCCATAACTTACTGTCATAACAATATCGCTTTGAGCTTTTAAACTTAATTTACCATTTAGAATCTCTAGAACTCAAACATACACACAAAATGTACCATAGCTCTGTACACAAGTCTACTCATTCAGAATTGCATCCTTCTCTCCCCCTCTGCATATCCTCTTCCACACGAGCACGACACACATTTCAACACCAACAATCATTTTCACATTCTTTTATTTTATTTATTCACAGACGAGCATTCAATTTGACTTTCTAATATATCTATCACATTCTCTTTACTCAACGATTTAATTATCTGACATTCCAATGTAACCCATACGATTCATATATTTCGAGAAGACCTCGCATTTTAAACGGGATCGAGATCTCCGAGGCAATAGTGCAATGGCATTTGGCAAAAGGTTGAAGTGGCAGTGGGCAGCCAACCAAACTACCAATCTGCTTAGTTGTCGCCTTTCTATGAATCGAGGACAGGTACGATGTGGGCATTCCTTTTCACATGGGATATAAGTAGGAATGTCTGTAAAAGATGTTTCTAGAGAGGGTTGTTCGATATAAGTAGTGGATGTGATATGACTTGATAATGATGGTGTCTGTAATGTTTTCTGGAGGATGAGTGTGGTCAAGAATATGACGTAAAGAGGAAAGGGACCGATTAGGCAATGTAATACAATATGAAAATGGGAGTAGATTTATCGTTGGAGTCATGCGTTACTCTTTCTTTCTTCTTCTCTCTCTTCTCTATATATAATATATATATATATTATATATTATACGTATCTAATATATTTTATATATATTATTAATATATAATAATATATTATATATATATATATTATTTATATTATTTAATTTAGGAAGAGATATAGTGGTTTGTGTTATTGTTAATCTTGAGAGTTTTCAATAATTTACTTTTATTCGTAAATAAAACTTCATTCTGCCCTTCTGCTATGTTTTATCTAATTCTTCTGGTAAATTTGGGACGTGATACTCTTCTATTTCGATTTATTTATATACACACTTTCAGATATTTATATATATTATATATCTTATTATATATTATTATTATAATATTAATTATATATTATATATTATATATATATATATTATATATAATATATATTATATATATTATAATTTATGGTTATATATATATATCATATATTTATTTATATTATATATATATATAAATATATATATTATTATATATATCATAATATATATAATATATATATTTATTTTATATATATTATTTTATATATATTTAATATATATTTTAGTATTAATATATATATATATATATATCTTATTATATATATATATATATTATATATTAATATTATATTATAATAATTAAATACTAGTCGTAAAATAGATTAGGGTATATCATGTTCTAAAAGGGAGGCAACATGAAACCAACCAGAGAATCAATAGTATTGTAATATGCAGAACCGAGGATTCGTGCAGTATTGCGTAGGTAAATTTAGGAAATAAACACGTACTAGACCTGGGGAGAGGGGGTAGGTTATGTCGGGGGATATATGGCCGAGGTATTTGTTCACGTATGAAGCGACTTCGATAAACATGAAGAGGATAGTTAGCGTCAACTGTGAGAGATATGCTGCAGATTAAAACTCCACGGAGACAAGGTACCGAGCACTTGGTTGAGGTTCGTGTAGAACACCAGCGATTGCACGGGGTGGTCAGCTGACAGGAACTTTTGAATGATTGGGAAGGAAAAGTTAGGACGGCAGAACCCTGGAGAGATTTAAGTTTGCGTGCATTACGAGAGCCGACAAGGAACTTAGAGAAGCTGGGGTAAGGAAGGGTGAAGTGAAATATAGTGCGTGAGCCTTGGAAACATAATTAATGGCCGGAGGCTGCATATCCACGGCAAAAGGACATCGAGTGGCTGGCATTTGCCCGAGACACAGTCGTTGGACGTGATCCGATTGGGATAAGGTGTCCTTAGGGGAGTCCGAGAGTGTACTCTGTACGGCCTGGACGGAGTGGATAGAAGTATACTGACGACTGACGGAGGAAGTGGCAGCAAATGTGCCCTGTAGGTGCGCCCGTTTGGAGGATCGGTTTATGGTAGGGGAGGCAATCTCAATCGGGGCCTACCGGAGTGCCACATCTGTGGAGGTCCATTAAGCTGTATAGGTATATCCAGACCATTGAATAGTTGGTGCATAAGGTTACATGGTGACTCTTTACTCTAAATGCCATGAAATGGAAGACCAATGGAATGTTGAACGATGACTAGCAGGTTAATACGGCGTTTGAGTGGCCAGTATATAGTTGACTAATAATCGAAGATTTTTGTGGATATCTGATTACGTGGATATGGAAGTACACTAGACTCGTGGACAGGCATGGCCGATTTGGGTAATCATGCCCAGGACTTCGCACGTCATGAAAGATGCAGGGGTGCAGAGGGGGTATACCACGGTGATTAAGACAGACACTCGGGCGTTGGCGTATAAAATATTTTGTGTTGGAAGGCGATTCAATACTGAGACCGTTTTGATGCTTGGTCATTATAATGGGTTTGGGAAGGATCATGTTTTGTATTGTCAATTAAAGGTGTTTGGTTCTTCAATTTTTCTACCATCATTATGTACTTGTGGTTTAGGCGGACGGGCGGCGGACAATCAGGAAACAGGGTTTTTAGGGTTAACCCTGTAATTTAACTAATAATGAGGGTTAAAATAAACAAAATAAAATAATTTTATTATTGACTCCTTTGTTATAAAATTGATGCATATATAAAATCTAATATATATTTTTTTTGGTATTTATGATTTCAAATTAAAATGAGGCCAAATTATAATTTTTCGAGTTTTTACCCATAAAATATTGAAATTTGATATTCACGATCGAAAGGAATAATATATTTTAAAATCGTTAATGTATTTAATTTATTTAAAGTAAAATTTCAAGAAAATCAAATTTTCCCCGAAATCTCTTTGTCAAATCATTATTTAAATGCATTAAATCAATGTTTCAAGCAAAATAGAGTATTCATTTAATATATATATATTATATATATTATATATATTATATATATTATATTATATTATATATAATATTATGATTTAAATTCTTAATTCTATATATACTATATAAGTATATATATATATATATATATATATATTATAATATATAATATATATATATATATAATTTTATTTATATATATATTATATATATATATATATATTATATATATATAAATTTATATATTAAATATTATATATCTAATATATATTATATTATTAATCTATAATATACATATATATATTATATAATATTTAATATTTATATTTATTAGTATTTGGTGTGTTGCTTGCGTGCTAGACTTAGGAAAAATTATGTGTGCGAAAAAACGAGGTAACGAAAACAGAAAAAGGTATATAGAAAATAAATGAGGTAAACAGACATGAAAGATGGAATGAAAGAAAATTACGTAGGATTTAAAAGTATTTCAAAGGATTAGAATGTTTTAACCTTAGATCTCTAGATAAATCCTTAAAGCATTGATTTAGGAAGTATGAATTTTGATAATGTCAGGTCATTTGATTTTATAAATTAATAGTAACTTAATACATTTTAACTATTAATTGGTTTCCAGCATAAGTTTGAATAGAAGTATTATAAGGAGAAAACGGAATGTTTATTGATTTTTTGGTGTGAGAGTTGATGGACTGTTAAGTGAATGAGGAGGTTTTTAATAAGATAGGTTTATGTTAGTTAGACTGTCTGGTAGATTATTTGAAGTTCAGAGATTGCAAGATGGACAGTCATAGAGGATTTTATAATGAATTGGCGTTTGATAAGTATTATTTTAGGGGGTTTAAAAACTTTTATCAAGATAATTGTATATTTTATAAAGCGAATGTTTTTGGGAAGATGTTCTTTTAATTGATGATTTAATTATAGGATGGGAAGATTAGAAAGGTGTGAGGAATAGGGGGTTCACTATAATAGAATTTTGGTTTGGATTTGGAGAATGCTGAATTAATGACATAAGGGGATATTTTAGTTTGATGAATGAAAAAGAATTGTTTCTGTTGAGGAGATTAGGAGGAGAGCAACCTGAGCTTAGATAGAGGCAGTTAGTGTATAATTATGTGTTATATGTATGATCCGAAACAATGTATGATTAAGAGGAGGAAGAGTGGGTTTTCCTGTAAGACAGAAAAGGATAAGATGTGGGAGTTTTTTCATGAAATTAAAGTAAGAGAAGGTAGAGAAGAGTTAATAGGGAATTCATGTGTGGAGATAGAGGGATGGATGTTATTGATATGTTGTAAATAAATTTATATTGGTCATTTGAAAGTGGCAGAAAGTCGTCAATAAGAAGCATGTGGCATTAGAAGAGAGGGTGATGATATAATATGTGGTGTTCAAAGATTATAAAAATATTGCTTAACAGTGGAGTAAGGGAGAAGCATTGAGAGACCATAGTTTGTTTGTAAAGAAGAATTTGTTAAATAGTAAAGACCTGTGAATCAAGTGTGAGAGAAATAAGTTGCTTAATAAGGGAGAAAGATAATTTATAAGTGATGTTTATTGAATATAGTTTTCTAGTAGGTTTAGAGTAAATGGGACAGGTACGAGAAGGAAAAGGGAGGTGACGTCAGTAAGAAAATTGGTGTTGGAGGATTAAGTGTATGAAGGTTTGTATTGAAATCCTTTGTATTATAGATTGGGAAGTGATTTTTGCGATTAAGTGTTTATGAGAAGATAAAGAAGAGTTTATAAGTAGTGCATTTAGTATTTGAATGATAAGAGGTAGGGGTGTTGGCTTTAAATTTTGCAAGCATAAAATGGGCAATGATAGTCATGTTACTTATTTTTATTATAAATGATTTTATGAGTACGTGGTTCACGCAATTTATATATTATTATATATATATAATATTATAATCTATATATATATATAAATTATATATTTATATATATATTATATATATTAATATATATATATATATATATCAATATACTATAAATATATATATATATATTATATATATATATAATATTATATATTATATATTATATATATATTTTCAATATGGGTCGAAATGTTACCAAATTTGTTTAAAAGATCTTCCCTTAAAAACTAAAATAACAGATGATTCTAATAAAAAATACTTTACTAATTCAAAAATTGATCCCATTAATGGTTTCATTTAGCAGTGTGATTGTTTTCCTATTTTTCAATCGGAAAGAGTCTGAAAGGCATAAAAAAAATCTTGTATTTTATTTATTGTGAGAATGATATATATAATATATATAGTCTGTAAAATTATATTATTATTATTATACATTTTAAATTGCTACAAGGTAGTAATATAAAATACTATATAATAGTTATATATATATATTATTATATAATTTATAAATTATATATATAAATTGTAATTATGTTAAAACATATGTCTTGTTTGAGCTCTTGAGAGTTTATTTCCTACCATGTGATGATTGTCAAGTTAATAATGAAAATCATTTGTGGAGTGGTTTGCACAGATCAACAAGCCAGAAGGAATGACGTGTAATAAGTGATGATGTTTATATTTGAAAATATGATATGGAGCTAGCAGCTTTTACCATAACCGAACGATTGATAGAAGTAAATGTTCGAAGGAGTAAGAAGCTACTTATGGCATATATTTTAACTCAAGATATCAGACCAGTATTCGAGATGAGTTTAAGCATCATGAATTTATGGATAAATAAGGAATTTTCCCTCCATTTCATAAAGTTATATATTGATGAGTCTCATGTTTGTCAGCAGTGACTTTCATCCTTGGGTACGATTCTCAAGAAATTAGATGAGAAGGTACAATATAAAATATAAGATATTGTCAGACCTTCATACTGCTATGTTTGAAAGGGTTTTTCAACCCTTTTGGACTTGTGCCAGAAACTTAGAATAGTTGGGAAGTAAAGAGGGAATAGTTTTTTTGTATAAATTCTTAATGATAATTTTAGAGCTTTTAACTGATGAATATCTTTTTCTCTCTCTCTCTCCTCTTCCCCTATCTCTCTTATTTATATATATAAATATATTATATATATATATTAATATATATTAATATATATATTATATATATATATATATAATAATATATAAATATATTTCCTAGTGAAGGCAACTCCGTGAAAGGGGCAAGGCCAATCGTGTCCCGTGTGCAACCGGCAGAGAAAGGGTGTCTCGGCTAAGAGATAGGTAGGGAGGATAGGCCTGCACAGTTCCGAATAAACTGCTTGCCGATCAAGGCGAGCTCAGAAGCCGGCAGAATGGTAGACGACGAATTCGGGAGATTTACGGAATAGGTAATCAGGAAAACTTTTTAGGATATGGATGTGGCCAGATAAATGTGGGTACTATGGAGATAAAAGGAGGAGATCATAATAATATGAAGGAGAGGTCAGATAGATTTTTGGGGATGGGGAGTGAGGAGTAGGGGTTGAGGAGGTAAGGAATGGAGAGATTTGTTTGAATGTTAGTTGGGGTGAGAGAAGGATTGAAGAAAGCATGGTGGTGGATTATGTGGGACAAGCTGTACATGGTTATACGAAAGTAATATAGTGAGAGGTTGATGAGTTTGAAGAAATTCTGAAGAAGTCTCAGATCACCCAAAATCTTTCAAGTTGTGAGAGGTTGTGAGGAAAAAGAAGGAGGGGACTGGATAATCTGATAGTGGTTATGATGGATTCAACGCAGAAGTTGGGTAAGATAATACAAACCATTCAAAATTTGATTGAAATATAGGAATTGAGGAAGGAACAGAAATAAAATATGTTTCAAAGAGTTTTGTGAAGACTTTTGCTTGGTAATAAGAGGAACAATGTTTTTATATAAGTTGTGTCATATTGATTATTATTATTACCAAGCTGCAGAACACAAAAACAAATATATAATTTCCTTATTAGAAAGGAATGAAATATATCTTTGAGACATGTATGAAAGGTATAAATGAGAGAGAGGGCGAGCATGGCTAGCGATGATCATTTGATCTTTGTTGCAATTAAGATCAGATAAAATAAAATCTCATGAACATTCAAAAAAGGGATAGGAGATTCGAGGTGTAAAGGTTTAAAAGACTGAAAGAGGGGAAAGAGTTTAAGTTAATTCTTACAAACAAATCTGAAGCGTTGCGGGAAGAAGATAAAGAGGAAGAGGGATAGGGGAAAGAGTTGAAAAATGGCTGCGAGGGACGCAATAGGATATGCAAGGAAAGAGGAGAAAGAATGGATATTGGATGAAATTTAGAATATGATATGAAGAGAGAGATAAACAAGTTAAAGAGATGTTCGGAGCTGGAAGAGAGAAGAGAAATGATAGAATCTTGAAGAAAAAATAATCTAAAAAAAGGTGCTAGAACAGATAAAGGAGGTTGAATAGAGAAAAGGGTTGACAGAGTTGGGTAGATTGGAAGAGTATAATTATCAAAATTACTGACTGGGAAATGATATACAGGAGGGAAAAGGTTGAAAAGTAATTGCTGCCAGAGAAGGACAATTGAAGAGATGGAAGGAACACTTTAGGTTGGTTATAAACCGGGATAGCGAAATAGTGATGAGAGATAGGGAGGAGGAAGAGGAGGGTTCTTGATAAAAGCTGAATGTAAAGACTAGACCCAGAGCCAGTAGAGAGGTGAGAGAGACAATGAAAAAACTGAAGATGGCAAGAGAGAGAGCACCAGGGATCGAGAAAATACAAGCGGAGCTGGGAATGGTAGACCAGAGGTCAGTGGTGGAGAAATTGTGGAAGCTCATTAACTTAATTTGAGAAAAGTAAACCTTCCAGAAAAAACGTTTCATAGTCTGCTAATCAAATTACCAAAAGAGGGGAGACTTGAAGAATTGTGACAACTGGAGGGTATTAAAATTGCCGTCAATGCCCAGTAAAATTCTAATGAGAGTCATCTTGAAAAGAATGAGGAGGAAGATGAATGAAACTTTGGGAAGAAAACAGGCAGTTTTTAGAGAAGGATAATCGTGTGTAGACCAGATTAATATTCTGAGGACTTGTGAATCGGAGTACTGAGTGAAACTCTTAGTGTCCAGATGGCTTTTACAGATTCTGAAAAGACATTCGACAGTGTGTTAAGAGACCAACGCGGAGCATGATGAGAAAGTACATATAAGGTGACCTAAAGGAAGCTTTAAAATAAATATGGGTGTAAGACAAGGGTGTAAGCCTATGTTGTCACCAATCAATTTCTTGATGGTGATAAATGAGGTGATGAGGAGGGTCACACAGGAAAGAAAAAGAATGTAGTGGAAGCTAATGGATGTTATTGAAGATCTGGACAATGTCGATGATGTTTTTCAATTGACACAGAGGAAAGAAATCTTGAAGGGGAACCTGATATGTTTACAGGAGGAAGAAAATAAAGTGGTTCTAAACATGAATAAATAAATGAATGAATAAAGACAAAGATCCCAGAGGTTTTTTTTTTAGTGTGAGGAGGAGCAGTTAGCGGAAGTGGAGAACTTCACATATCTTTGATGGAGCGTAATAAACAATAGAGTATGAGCGGGAAGGATATAGGAAACAGAATAAGTAAGGCAAGAACAGCATTTATGCAGTTGGAGAAAATCAAGAGGACCGGACGGATAACGGAAAAGACAAAGCTTAGAATTTTTGACATTTTGAAAGATGATGGCAGGAATAGTAAATAAAGTGCAGGTTTTCCTAATATTTTTTGAAGAGAATGTTAGGAATGAGATGGTTAGAAGTTACATCAACTTAAACTTTGTGGAGCAGAGCTAAACAACAGAGAACAGAGAGGCCAGTTGAGAAATGGAGATGGGTGGGTATGTTTTAAGAAGACCGCAGAGTAGTGCTGAGTTAATTCCTGAAATTTTGCACCGGCTCCGGAGCGTTCCGAAGACTTTAACTCCCACTCCAACATGGCTTCCGAGAAATTTTCAAAGCTCAACTCCAGCTCAGAAATCCTCCGCAAGCCTCAGCTACAGTTCGAGAATGCTTATCAAGTCTCGGCTCCAACTTCGCTTCGGCTCCACCATTCAATATATTCTTTCTCTATCCTGGATCTTTTTAAATCGGATTCTCTTAGTTTTATGAGAATTTGTTTTTAAATTCACACGAAGGTAGATTAAAATTTCTCAAATATCAAATTGTTAGGTATGAACAAAATACACAAAACACTTTCATCTGGCAAGAAAAATATTAGGACAGTGTGAAAACGAACCCACAAAATGGATAGAGTCAGCGAGAGTAAGAGTCGAAAAGTTTTAAGGAGAACTATATCTGTGTAGCCATCCCAGTTGTAAGATCCACATGCAAGGGCGAATGACTGCCCTATACAGAGAAATCAACTCGGGAGGTGGGGAAAGGTTCTGTTGGCGCCTCAGAGAGAAACAGTATCTTAGACGCTTGTCTAGTGTAATAGATCACGTGATCCTTCCAAGAAAGATCACGTGATATAGAAATACGAAGAATATTAAGAACAAAAAACGTATTGGGTTGTGCTTTCGAAGATCTAGTTTTGTGGAAGATTATCTTGAATAGAGAGATGAAGAAATTGAGGTTCTGAGTCACTGAAGCAACAAAGTTTTCAGCCCAAATTAGGAATATTAGAAAGATCAGAGGTCACTTTCATTATCTAAAAAATACTGTTGAATTGGAAGTAATTGAGCAAAGTAATGAAGGAGGGAGTTGTTGTCGTAAGAGTGTAAAGGAGAGGAAATGACAGATAAAAAAAATCATTAATTAGAAAATGAGTTAGGAAAGAATAGAACCATGTGAAACACCATCACTGATAGTTTAAAGAGACGTTGCCGTCTGAAACAGCTAAAAAAGAAAGACCGAAAATGAAATTGGACACTGTTAGAGAGAGAGAGAGAGAGAGAGAGAGAGAGAGAGAGAGAGAGAGAGAGAGAGAAGAGAGAGAGAGAGAGAGTGAGAGAGAGAGAGAGAGAGAGAGAGAGAGAGAGAGAGAGAGAGAGAGGGAGAGAGAGAGAGAGAGAGAGAATCACATCTTTAGAATTATAGTATTAGGTGTAAATGAGCTAGAGCAAGGTGGTGAAAGCGATGGTACTCCGAAAATGTTTAAGATTGAATCAGAGGCAAACATTTGAGCGAAGAGTAAAACTGAAATTGACTTTTTTTCGCAAAATGCTTGAAAGAATGTAAAGAAGAATAACGAGAAAGCTACTGCATTTTCTACAGAGAAAAGAGTTATTGTCTCACGGAGAACAGATTTTGCACGATTTCGGATGAAATATAGATAGAGAGTTTCTGGAGTTTGAAAATAACGATAATTCTTGAAAGCAGAATCCCTCTCAACAAATTGCACAAAAAACAGTCAGAGTTATACGAAGATTTATGTATTTTAGTTGAAAAAAAAAGTAAATAGAATGCGCTCCCTCATAGTAGAGAGAATGCGCCCCCCTCCTTATGGTAGAGAGAATCACATTTGTAATGTGTTCTGCACTCTCTGAGTAAGATTCACCGCTTAAAGACGTAATTTTTCCAATTAAAATCAAAGTAGCATTACTGAAAACTCAGTCGGCTTGCAGCACAGAAGTGTCAGAAACGTTTCCTCACAGAAGGCTAGGGCCTTTCCTGCCGAAAAATTAAAGAGATAAAACAGGATGCAAAGATGAGAAGATAGTCGGAGTAACTCTGAGGTTTAAAGAGCTTAATAGTACTGTATATGGAGAAGGATTGAAGGTTAAGAAAAGGTTTAGTATGTTGTGTTCATCTCTATGACGATCAGGGATATAAATATAAAGCTGTACCATCTGCTCTAGGTTATTGTGGGTAGAGAAATGGTTAGGCGAGATCAACAGCTGAATATGGTGAACTAGAGAAAAGAGATTTATTCTTATCAACATTGAAATTACCCAAATGGATGATTTCAATAGAGAAAGCACAAAATGAAAGAATGTCCTTGATCTATTTTAGAGTTAAGAGAGTCGAAGAATTTTGGATAGTCTCTAGAATTTGGTGATAAATAAACAAAGCGATAAATTTACTCGGAAATTGCTAAGAGAGGAAAAGTATTGTTGCCACCAACTTCATCACCAGATACTTCCAACCCCAAGTATGAGGAAGAGGAGTGGATGATGGGCATTGTTGGATATGGCCACTTTGAATATCACTGAACTCCTCTGCAAGTATACCAGTTCATGGTCGAAAGTACGCTAAAGATATTCTCTATGTTATATATATATATATATATATATATATATATATATTATATATATATATATATATATATATATATATATATATATATATATATATATATATATATATATATATATATATATATAATATATATATATATGTATATATATATATATATATATATATATATATATATATATATATATATATATATATACTCTTTCTTATAAAAACTATACATATATATATATATATATATATATATATATATATATATATATATATATATATATATATATATATATAAATATAGAAATATATGGTTGCTAGAGATTGGGAATCACTCTACAATCTAATAATAATAATAATAATAATAATAATAATAATAATAATAATAATAATAATAATAATAATAATAATAATAATAATAATAATAATAATAATTAGTGTCAATGATAATTAATTAGTGTCAATGATAATAATTAGTGTCAATGGAAGTGTTAATGATAATAGGATAATGTTATTAATTAGTGTTAATATTAATGTTGTTGATTATAATAGTGTTGGTTTTAGTGATGGTAATATTGTTAATAATTAGTGTTAATATTAATGTTTTTGATAATAGTGTTAGTGATGATAATATTACTAATGATGATAGTGTTAAATATATATATATATATATATATATATATATATAT
>JABUQX010086799.1:32500-40863 GCA_015478945.1 Trachelipus rathkii
CTCAATGCACACACACACACACATCCCTACAAACATAGCCAATAGAACAATCTATTCATAAACAAAATCACTCTTCTCATGCTTCTCGCATTGGAATGGCCGCGTATTAGGATGCGAACCCACGCCCGCGCTGGTAAGCACTCCGACTGCGTTGCACTGAAGTTGGGCTTTCTCTTTGCACTTTACCATTTGATCAGAAACCATACAAATACTTTCCCTGACCAATTTCCAATCTCGGGATTAAGGTTACGTTCCGATCTCGGGAATGAGATTATGTGGTGAGAATGACACTATAACATATATATATATATATATATATATATATACTAACTATACTATATATATATATATATATATATATATATATATATATACTTTACTATATATATATATATATATATACAGTGGCGTATCCAGAATTTTTTTTTTTTTCTGGGGGGACAAAAAAAAAATATTATATATATATATATATATATATATATATATATATATATATATATATATATATATATATATATATATATATATATATATATATATATATATATATATATATATATATATATATATATATATATATATATATATAGCAAATATTTCTCATATTTATATATATATATATATATATATATATATTTATATCTTCATATACTGCTACTTCTTTATATGCTATATATATATATATATATATATATATACTATATATATATTATATATATATATATATATATATATATATATATATATATATATATATATATATATAAAAGATGGAAGGACAAAATATTAATTCCTAAGAAAAAATGGGAAGAATATATGAATTACTAAAATCATCTTACCTAAATTGTTAAATTTAATCGCCTGACATGAGTGAGCGACGTCCGAGATAACATCTTCAATTTTTATTTCAATATTTCGATGTATGTAGAGGAGGGCAAGTCCAATAAGTCTTTCATCTCCAATAGTATTTCTCAAGTAGGTTTTCAGAGAGTCTTACTGTTGAAAAGCTACTGAGAAGCATTAAACACGGGTAAAATTGCCAGTATTTGCAACAAGATGTAAATATTTGGAAATTGTGACTGCGAAAAAGAAACTAGTCCATCTACTGCGGTTTATGGGCGACCTGTGCTGTGATGCCATTTCAACTTCCATAAATCCCATTCTGATTTTACTAAATCTTCATTTGGGCTTTCGAGATCTTCCTTGTAAATATTACACAATCTTTTATCTTCTCATATGGCACATTACACCCGTTCGGTATGACAAATTGCAAGGAAAATTTAAAAACCTCTCTCATAATGCTGATATTAAATCATCCAAAAATGGTATAAAAATGGATGTGCGATAATAAGTCTGTGCGTCGGAAGTAGGAATGTTGGGTCTGTATTTTTAGAATTTGTTAATTCTTGGTACAGCAATTTCAGTACTCAGTTCAGATTCAGATGCGCTTACACATTCTTCAAAAATCAGCTAAAATTCTAATGTTGCATTTTCTCTGATGGTTTCAAGTTTAGTTTTAACTAATGGACTTACGAGATTTGTTCCTGACAGCGACGAATTATATAAAATTAATTTAACTTCTGCACTTTATATTATTAACGGATATGATACTTAAAAATTTTTAGTGTCTAGAAAATTTCGGGGGGGGCCATGGCCCCCCTCCCCCCCCCCCACTATATATATATATATATATATATATATATATATATATATATATATATATATATATATACTACTATATATATATATATATATATATATATATATATATATATATATATATATATATATATATATATATATATATATATATATATATATATATATATATATATATATATAAAACTATTTAACGACTTTATATATATATATATATATATATATATATATATATATATATATATATATATATATATGAGTAAAACTAACTGTCTCTTTAGATCAAAAAGAAGGTGTATTGAATCATATGATAAATTGAATGAATAATAAAAGCTTACTCAATGAATAGTTTCTATAATTTATATTATTACATACCTTTAGGGTTCTAGATATTATGAGTTATATAGTTAAGAAAAAAATTATTTTGAATAATGCAAAATTTATTTAAATGAAAATGTTATTACAAATTAGTCATTCACCAAAGGGAAGACTATATATTTTTTATTTCTAAGCCGGTCGACTTAATTCAAACTTATAGCCCACCATGCCTCGACCATATGATCAATACTCTATCCGGTGCCACATGATTTCAATATCCCAGACGATCTTGATGGCATGAATGTGATTTAAATAATGTGAGTTCAGTCAGGGCGACTATATAACCGTATTGACAGGTCATAGAATGCAAGCTTTGATTACATAACATACTGTCTAGACATGATTTTAATAGGAACTGATAGTCAATATATATATATATATATATATATATATATATATCTTTATATATATATATATAACTTATATATATATATATATATATATATATATATATATATATATATATATATATATAGAACGATAGTCAATCTATATACATATATACAGAGATGTATATATATATATATATATATATATATATATATATATATATATATATATATATATATATATATATATATATATATATATATATATATTTTTTTATATATATATATATATATATATATATATATATATATATATATATATATATATATATATATACTATATATATATATATATATATATATATATATATATATATATATATATACCAACACATATATATATATATATATATATACTATACATATATATCCACTATACTATATATATATATATATATATATATATATATATATATATATATATATATATATATATATACTATATATATATATATATATATATATATATATACTTCAGTTGTCCCCACCACTCACGGGCAGAGTCCTATTCGAGGAAGGGGTGTTGTACGCCTCAAAAGTTCACCATCTAACGCAAATTACACAGATGAGACAGACGTAGGTTTTAAAGTGAGGGAGATTAAATTCAGCAGGAAACACAGCAGATGGAAGAGAATTCTACAGAACAGAGGTGGCAGGAAAGAAGGAAGCACCGCTGCTAGCTATCCTGGAGTTACTAATATCAACACAAAACTCATGCGCAGACACAGCACCACTTGTGTTACGAGGGCGTCGTAAAGTTGGTGACACGCGAGCGCTAAGTTCCTCCGAGCACTTGCCGCTGCGATACCTATAGAAGAGAGATAAATCACCAACATCGCACAGCAAAGATAGAGGGTCAATGAACTGGAAATACAGAGCAGTTTCGAAGCCTTTTGGCCTTTGACTCAACACTATCCAAAAGCCGGGTGAAACTAGAACCCCCCTCCCCAAGATATAAGAGCAGTAGTACTCCATACCAGTGCGGATGAGACCCTTGGATAGCTGGAGTAGCTGAGAAGAGGAAAAAAAGTTCCGGTCTGAACAGAACTCCCAGAACCGTTGTGATATGAGCTTTCCAAGACATTCTTTTTATGTTAAGGCCAAGGATGTCTAAATTGTCTATAGGAGAGACGAGAGAACCGTCGAAAGAAATAGAAAAGTTATAAGGTGTCTTAGAGAGTAAGATTTGTAGAAGTTGGGTTTTTAAAGAATTGAATTTCAGCAGGTTGAGACGACCCCACCCGGAAATACTATCCAGATCAGCGAGAATAGAATCGGAAAGATTAAGACGAGAGGCAACTCTAGAAGTAAAAGGATTAGCAGAATTGAAATGAGTTGAAGAATGAAGGGTCGAGTCATCGTCATATAAGTGGATAGGGTTAAATGTGCAGGTGAGAAAATCATTAATGAAAGTAGGAATAAAGTAGATTTTATAGGGGTAACCCTAAAACTAACATAGGGACACTATTGACAGAAAATTAAGAAGAAATCGCCCCATCAACAACAGCAGATATTGAGCGATTTAAAAGAAAGATATATAGACATAAGTAAGCAAAGAGAAGGAGGAAACCAAATGAGGGGAACTTGGAGAACAGTGACGCGTGCCATACCCGGTCAAATGCTTTGGATAATTCAAGCGCCACCACCCAAGTCTCCCCGTAGTTCTTAAAGGCGGAAAACCACAAATCGGTTAGATAGGAAAGTATATTTCCAGCAGACCTCGAGCGTCGAAAGCCGTACCTGCGATCGGAAAGAAGGGAATGAGATTCCAGATGATCCAAGAAGTGAGAGTTGATAAGGGTTTCAAATATCTTTGATAGAATACAAGTGAGAGCTATAGGGTGATAGTTAGAAGGATCACAGCGGCTCCCTTTTTCGGAATAGGTTGGACATATCCGTGCTTCCAACACTGAGGGAAAGTGCTAGTATTGAGGCATAGAAATATATATATATATATATATATATATATATATATATATATATATATATATATATATATATATATATATATATATATATATATATATATATATATATATATATATATATATATATATATATATATATAGTGTTTCCTTTTTTTAACTTGGGTTTTACGCAACATTTACCTATTTGGGTAGATATTATTTTAATTTATACACATTTAGCTTCTACTTTTATGTTGATTAATAACATTTTTTTTATATACGCATATTTGTGAGTGTGTGTGTGTGTGTGTGTGTGTGTGTGTGTGTGTGTGTGTGTGTAGTGTTTTTAACTTTGAAGATTTTTCTTATTATACATATTTACTGTGAATACGGTTTTTGCGTTTTAAAATTTCCGGTTTTAAATTTAGGTTTTAGTGTCGAACAAATTTATCCTAATTTCACCTTTGGTTTTTGTCAGTTTGTTTTTGTCTGTTGTTTTTATTTTGTTTTGATTATATATATATATATATATATATATATATATATATATATATATATATATATATATATATATATATATATATATATATATATATATATATATATATATATATATATAAAACAAAAGATATATATATCTATATACTATATACTATACTGCTATATATATATATAGGGGAAACTAGAGGTTACCCGCATGATATCTCAAAAAACTAAGATAGAAACAAGAATAACATATATGGAATCAGCGTATGAAATTTGTATGGAAAATGAAAAAAAAAAAAAAAAAATTTATTTTTTTTATATCTCCAAAACTACGATAGGTACAAGAAAACTAATAACATATTTAGAATCAGCGTATGAAATATGTATGAAAAGATTCTTTTTTTTTTAACTAAAATACCCCAGGGTAAACCGCAAAGATACAAGAGTCGGGGTCTCTCGGCCTCCCTGGGGGGACGACGGGGTAGGACTATTTCCCCCTCCCGGGAGGGTCTCGGAACCCCCGCTCTTTGGTATTTGTGTGGTGTCGAGGGGTTCCTCCGCCCCTCCCTGCAGGGTATGGAAAACCTCCCCCTCTGTCCCACCGTCGGCTCGATCTCCCTAAAAAAATTATACGCTGATTCCATATATGTTATTAGTTTTCTTCTACCTATCGTAGTTTTGGAGATATAAAAAAATAAAAAAAAAAAGTAAATTTTTTTCCTTTTCCATACAAATTTCATACGCTGATTCCATATATGTTATCAGTTTTCTTGTACCTATCTTAGTTTTCGAGATATCATGCGTGTAACTTCTTTAGTTTGGCCTATATATAAATATATATATATATATATTTATATAAATTTTTTATATACATATATTTATTTTTATATATATATATATATATATATATATATATATATATATATATATATATATATGCTCATATATATATATATATATATATATATATATATATATATATATAACATATATATATATATATATATACTATATATATATATATATATATATATATATATATACATATACATATATATATATATATATATATATATATATATATATATATATATATATATATATATATATATATATATATATATATATATATATATATATATATATATATATATATATATAATTAAGTTAGGCACATAAATTTCAAATTTAATTAAAAATTATGTGATCAACTACACATTTAAGGCTCGAGGGAGAGAGCATATTTATTCATAACAAGTAGTAAGGGGACATAAACTGGCGGCCGACTTGTCAGGGGAGTCGTCGACCCTACAAGTCGTATGTCAGTATAGTCATATATTTTTTACTCACGTAGGTTCATGGGGTGTTTTTGGGGTATCATTTTATCATCCCAGATTCTCACGTACCTTCCTGGGTTGATTTATATGTATGGGATTCACCCCAGGAGGGGCATCCCCAAAGGGGGGCGGAGCCCCCTCTTTTTTTTCGGTGTTTTTTAATACTCACGTACGTTCATGGGTGTTTTTAACCCTTTAGGGTTGTTTCTGTTGACCGACGACGCGTTTTTATCGCAACCGCAGGGAACCGGACCGCAAGTCCGCAACCGGAACGCGCAACGCCTGAAAGCGCAACGCCTGAAAGCTCAACCGGAACGCGCAACGCCTGAAAGCTCAACCGGAACGCTCAACGCCTGAAAGCTTCGGATTCGCACCGCACCGCTCCGAATCGTTTTTTTTTTCTATATCTCAGCTACGTTTATGGACCATTTTTTAGTAGGTAATAATTACGAATGTTATTCATATGACGTCACAAGGATTCTCTTAGTAACAGTATGTTTGTCAAAGGTACACGAATATTATATTTTGGTGATTATTACTACATGTCTTAAAGCAGTAAAACAATATCGCATTTACATAGCAACAGTGTGAATTATGTATCGGGCATGTTACATACATTAATGCATTAATGCATCGATGCATCGATGCATCGATGCATCGATGCATCGATGCAATAATGGTTTAACACAATATTACATTATTGTTTTAATGCTTTATGTCTTTAAGTTAAGTTTTTAGGTTATTAAAATATCGATTATCCGATTAATCGATAATTTTTTATAAAAACATTTATTTTTTTTTTTTATATAACATTTAATTTTTTTTTTATATAACTTTTTTTTTTTTTTTTTTTTTTTTTAAAGCACTAATTGTTTTTAAATTCAATGTATAATAATACATGTCATTTTTCTTAATAAAGTTTCGATTAATCGTTAGATTAATAAATCATCCCTTAAGTCCGATAAATCTTTATCTCAGGTGATTCGCTAATTAACTAAACATTGTATTGCATGCACACGTAATCAAATACAAACATCATATATCTCTTTCTCAGCTTTACTTAGTTAAACTTTTTAAATAATGTATCTGTACTGTATTAAATACAACATAAAATAATCAAAATAAATAAGGGTAATAAAATAATTTATTATTTACATTTTATTATTATTATAAATATTACAAATAGGAATCCATATATATATATATATATATAAAAATATATATATATATATATATATATATATATAATATAAATATATATATATATATATATATATAAAAATATATATATATATATATATATATATATATATATATATATATATATATATATATATAATATATATATATATATATATATATACTGCTGCTGCTACATATGCATTTCTCGTAATATTTTCACATACAAACATGCGTATATATATATATATATATATATATATATATATATATATATATATATACCTATATATATATATATATATATATATATATACTATATATATATATATATATATATATATATATATATATATATATATATAAATATTTTCACATAGAAATAAGCATATATATATATATATATATATATATATATATATATATATATATATATATATATATATATATATATATATATATATATATATATATATATATATATATATATATATATATATATATATATATATATATATATATATATATATATATATATACTAAATTTATAAGCTATAAATATATATATATATATATATATATATATATATATTAAATAGCTATTAAAATGCCTTTAAATCCATAGGATACTGTACGGAAAGAGTTTCGCACAAAGATACGTTTATCAGAAGTATGTTGCAACATTCTAGAACCTGATATAATACTGATACCTCCGTGCTTTCCTGCCTGAAAGGTTGTAGTAGGTATGTTGTAACATAATCCACCTCTATTACTTCCATGTAAGTCAGCTAAAAGATTCTGTGATTCATTTGTTCTGGCTGCAATTTTATGTGGAAGTTCTATTTCAGTTACTACATTATCTTCATAGTCATTAGCCAATTGTATTTCGTTCATTGCTTTTACTGTGGCGTCATTGTATCTGATGTCTTCATACAACGATTCATCATACCCTGAACTATTTTCTGAACCCCGTTCGGTTACTAACTTTAACAATTTCCAAAAATTAATAGTATCTTTAGTGTCTTTAC
>JABUQX010086800.1:0-35095 GCA_015478945.1 Trachelipus rathkii
GCAACACGATATGTAATGAATTCCATATTCTGGGATCAAATGTCAGAAGCACAAAAAGATAAAGCTATCCAGCAATGGATAAAAGTAATCAATGAAGAGAGAACAGCCTATAAAGATTTATCTTCGTTGGCTGCTTCAAATATCTTACATTAATAGTCCGTTAATAGTATACCTCATAGATTTAATGATTAACTGTTAAGAATGTTGCTATCAAAAAAAAAATAGGTCCTTGTTTTTTTTTTTATTATATTTATAAAAAATAAAATAAAAAAAAAAAATAAAAAAAAAAAAAAAAAAAAAAAAAAAAAAAAAAAAAAAAAAAAAAAAAAAAAAAAAAAATTTTTGTCCTATAAAGTCTTGTAAAATTTAACCTAAAAGAAGTTTAAAAACAATACAATTGACCAAAGTGCCTATGTAACCTCTTTCTTCCTTGGCGGTCATGAGCTTCTCACTCCTTGGACATCTGTCCTAAACTTGTTCAAAGATGGGGGGGGGGGGGGTTAGACTTGGTGGGGGGGGATGTGAGGGGGACTATTTGGTCAATACTCTGATTCTTACAAAGGAGGAATCTATGAGTTAATAATCTCATTAGTTTGCTGCTTAGTTGGCATTTTATTTTGTTAAATATTTTTCATCCTTATACTTCATTTATCGCCAACCTGTGTAAAATATAACGGGTAATTCTGGTTCTCTTACTTATTTATCTTTTCCTATTTTTTCAGTTATCGCATAAAGATTAACTATTAATAATTTGATAACTGCTCTAAATTTTCTTCGAATGTATGAAAGAATAATAAAACATTTTCTCAACAAAAGAACACAACTGAGGGATACTTACTTGAAATTTGTGGAGGCATTTGGTTTGAAAAATCGTAATCCGTTGATTGTCCAGAGTTTCAGTTCACGCACTAATCTGTTCTGGAAGGTTAAGTTGGTGATTACACATATTATTCTTATACAAAATCTATTAATTTGATATTTCTAACTTAAGTTTTAGAATTTGTTCAATTTTTTGGTACCTAAATTAAGTTATACTTTTTAAACAACGTATGAATTGATGTTGGCAATGAGTTTATATTATTGAAATGGTACAAGAGTCAAACACAAACCTGTTAGAAAACTCCTTGAATGTCGTTTGATGCAAGTGTACACATCAGAAAATTAGGCAAGATAGTGTACTGCCATAGGAAACCTCTCTGATTGCATATCATAATTAGCAGTGGGATAAGCTGTTAAGAAAATTGTTTAAACTTAAAAAGTAATATGCGGGAATTTAGGAATAACTCAATGTTATAGTCTTGTTTCCACCATTTATTTAGGGGTTTTTAGCCCTTGGCTTATACATCTATACTTTCAGTCTTGGGCTGGGAAAGAAACATGAACTAAACTTTTTTTTTTTTTTTCAGCTTTGGGATAATTTTTTTTCTAGTATTGGCTATCCTTCATAAAAACGAAATTATCTTTCAGTTGATGCATGGAATTAATTATATTATTTTTAAAAGACTAATTGATTGTTGGAATTAAAGAACGAAGATTAAACTTTATACTTGGATTTAAAAGTTAATTTCAATGTTGTTTAGATCTTACCTGTAAATGAGATTGCTTGTACTTTTAACATGTTTAAAAAAACAAAACAAACATCTGACGAGATTAATAAGTAGTACCTCTTAATAGATACCAGCATATTTGTCTTGGTAACATTTCAAATAGTTTTAATATAATTTGTCCCTTGTTACAATAGTTTAAACTATATATTTACAAGTATAGTTTAATTGGGCTATAGACAAGGTAGCACTTACTCATGATTAACTTGGCTGTGAGTAAATTAAATCATTAGGATTTATGTATAATAAGAGCAGATTTGGCTAATATAACCATAACTTTTCGTATCATTGTAAACTGAGAAGTAAGTTAATGGAACCTTTGATCTCACTAAGATATTAACACTTTTGTATATAAGCACATTATAATTTTGTATTGTTCATGCATCAAACATTAAAATATCACTAGTCTTATTTGAAACACACCTTTTTTGTATATAAGGGTTCAAAATCTTATAGGACATAACATTTATTACAAACACAATATATATATTACCAGTAGGTTACTTAGTATTAATGTCAATAAGGTCTCGTCCCTTCTTATTGTACTTTCCTTTGTATGTATGTAATATAGAAATCCTCCTCTTAAAAGTATTATAGCTATCGGGTATAATTAACGCTAAGAATTAGTCAGTTAATTAAAAACATATAATCCTACTAAAGAGCTTTCTCCTTTTTTGTTCTTTCGTTTCCCGTTTCTTCTTACCGCTTTTGGCTATATTTTGTTACGGGCCTCTATCTCTATAAAAAATTTACCTAGTTATATAATATTATATCTATTTTCTATTATAATTTATAATAAATTATAAATCATAATTCGCACGTTGTTTCTGGTTATTTTTATATTCTTCTCCTTGATTTCCTTCTCTTTTTTTTTCTTCACCATTCGCTTCTGTCCCTTCAGGCTTTTGGCTCGCTGGCTGCTCTCTTTCTTGGCGATAAGTCTTCACTGCCCGTTTCATCCGATTTCTGGATGTTCTAGCCCCGTAAACCATTGTACCCTTTCTTCTATAATTTTATATCCACCCACTGCCTTTTTCGGCTCACATTACGTTCTTATTTACCTTCTGTTTTCTTTTCCAATCTATCGCGTACCGACTGCATGCCAGGGTTTCATGCCTGGCCCGCCCTGTCGCTGCCGGCTCCCCCGCCTTCCCGCTCTGCGCGTCCGCGCGCGGTGCGTATGGTTTGTTCCTATATTCTATACTGCTATCCGCCTCCTTGTTCTTTATCTATATTCTCATATCTATTTCTTCTCTACTCTTATCCTATCTCTTATCTCTTCTATACTCTCCTTTCTCTATTCATATCGTCTACTCTATGCGCTCCGCTGTCTGGCTTCGCCTCCCTCGGTTGCTCCACCCATCTGTCTGGCTACGTCCCGGACCCTCCATTTGATGGGCTGTATGCACCGTTCCCCTGGGCCAGTAACAACACCTTATAAGAAGACATATCAAAATGTATCATATAAATTCAAATTATATCTCAAAAACACATAGCTAAGGAAAAGGAAATACATGTTTGGAATCCTGGTCAAATATTTCTTCACATAGGACAATGTTAAAAAACTTGGAGAAAACAATAGTTTTTAAGTAATATTTAAGTAGTAATATATGACTTCACAGAGGAGCTATTTTAGCAAGCTTTTTACTGGTTACTCGTTAACAATAAATAGACTTTCATTGAATTTTTGCATTTTTTTTTCTAAAGAATACCCCAAGGGTAGTACCGCACCGATGGCAGGAGTCGGGGGTCTCTCGGCTTCCGGGGCAATACGGGGGTTAGGACTAATTCCTCCGGGGATGGTCGTCGCGGAAACCCGCGCTTTTGTATTTGCGTGTCGCGGGGGTTCCTCCGCCCCCCCCTATGTTCCCCGTCGCTCGAAGCCCCTAGTGTGCCGTATAAAGCAAATTTAATAGAAGTTATTTTATTTTAACCGCGAAACCATAAAAGGTCCTAAAATAGGCCTATCTAATCATATTATATAAGTAAGCAATATTTTGCTTTGTGATATAGCCCTATTTTAATAGCTCTTTTTGTCGTAGATGAAAGAATGGTGTCTATGGTATAAAATGACACACTGTACTTCAGATCCTTTCATCATTTTCTTAAGGTACAATTTGTGATATATTCATTTTAAATTAAATTTCCATTTTTCTGTAGTTTTTCTTTATTTTTCCTGTATACTTGTCATATATATATATTTTAGATATTTATATTTCCTTATCATTTGCTGTAGCTATATGTAAGTTTTTGACAGAATAGCAACTATCTGTCTCTTTCACTCTTAACTCTATCTCTCGATTTCTCAATCTTCTTTCTTTTTTCTTTTATGTCTCAGAGTCCATTGTTGCCAATTATATACCGCGTTGTTCAATTTTCTCTCGCTTCCAAATCATAATATTTTACAAATAGTATACAATATATCTCTAGTTGGGCGTACGTGACCAGCCACAGTATACTTTCTTTACTATATAATTTTGTATTTTCAGTATTATTTCCAGTATTATTTATAAATAACTATATAGGAGAGTTAATTATATAGCCATATTAAATCTATATTTATTAATAGTATTTTATTATAAGATTAACACATGAGGAAACCACATTTTTTTCATAATCCAATAGTATTAATACGTTCATGGGCATATATATATTATATAATATAATATATAATATATAATATATATATCTTATCTTCTCTCTCTCTATTTTATCTCTTTCGTCTAAATATATTCATATTCATTACTCTATTGAGATTTCATATATCTCATCATCATATATCTCATCATCATATCATCATCTCATATATCATCTCATATTATTTACTCATTCATCTCTCTTCTCTGCTCTCTTATATACCTCTTACTCTTCATCTATTATAATAATACTTACTCTCGCATCTATCTATTCTTCTTATACTTTCGCCAACAACAAATTCTACTCTTCTCATCTCTCTACTCTCTACATCTTCATCTTCATCTCTTCACTCTTCTCTTCACTCTCTCTCTCTCTACATACATACTCTCTGCTAATTTTACATCTTCTTTCTTCTTTTTATTGTGCTATCAATGCTTCTGTTTCTCTCTCTATTTTCGACTCTTTGTCCTCTGATCTCTCTCTACCTCTTCTTCGAAACCTCATCTTTCTCTTCCTCTTTGAACACTGCTCGATCATCTTTCAATCCTAAACGTTAGTATCGTTCTCTTCTCTCTTCTTACCTTCTTTAGTGCTCTATATTCTTTACTCTCTCAATAGTACCAGTCAAATACCTTATCCCTCATTTTCTCTCTTCTCTTCTCTCCGTCTGCTCCTTCTTGTTTCCTCTTGTTTCGGTTCGTCAGTTTAGCTGCCCCTCAAACCATTCTCGATCGCCTTCCTCTCCTCTCCTCAAATTAACATCTCTCACACTCTATCTTCTCTCTCTCTCTCTCTTTTCTCTTCCATCTTCTGCTCAAATTACTCTTATATCATTTCTTCTCATTTTTACACTACTATCTTCTTGACAAGTCGTTCTTCTTTTCGATCCTGCTCGTCCTCTCTCTCTCCCCACTCTTCACATTATTGTTATTACACACTAAGCAATATATCAGGAAAATAACAATTTGATAGAGGCGTAAAACATAATACAGTACTAAAAATATATATAGTTACCTATATCATATATTATATACTCATTATCTACTATATATATATATATATCATAATATCTTATTACTTATATATATACTAATATATCTATTATATAATATATATACTATAATTTATAATATATATAACTATACTCATATATATATATATATATATATATCTTAAGTTAATGCTTAAAGTCTTAAGAAGCCTTTTCATTTCAATATTTATCACAGGGTCGACCCACTTCGCCTTTCTCTAATGCGTCTCAAAATCACATCTTCGTCGTACCTCTAAGGTCATTTCGGTTATTCACGATTTTCTAATTTTAAAAATTTAATGTACTACTATGTATTTGTTAGAAAGTCTTTCTCCCACAAAGCTTTCATGCCTAATGACGGCCCTCTGTTCAGTTGTGCTTATAATGAACTAAGTTTCAAAAATCTCAAAAATTAAATATAATTATCATATAAAAATATCCTAAAAATCAAGTAATTATTAGGAAAGATTTGGATATTCAATTTTTTAAAAAATGGGTCCCATTCCAAGCCAGTTGTTGTTTAAGATGGGATCAATTAGAAGATCGTTTTTTGTATGTCTTGAATGCGTTTTTTGTGTTGTATTTATACAGAAAGATTTCGGTTAGTTTTCCTAAGGCGCTAGTGTTTCTATGTTACATTATCTAGGTTCGTCATCGCTTCTTGCGTGCACATATCTATTTCGTACTATGAATTTTGGGAGGCTCTGTGGTATGTGACGGCAGAGTTTTCTTTTGGGTTGTCTCTTCCCTCTCAAGGAAGATCATATTTGTGCTGACTATTGTCTGCGTTGGATACGTCATGAAGCTTTCTTCCTACACTATAAGAGTCTATTGCACGTTAAGGCAATCGTGCGAGATCTTGTTACAAGATGCTGCATTGGGAAGTAGAAGGATTATGATTGTTGTTGTGAGGTCTTGAGAATGTCCTAAAGGGAGGGTCTATTGGACTCGGAGGTGATTCATTGATGGTGGTTGTCGATTTTCTTAATACCCAGTGCAGTTATCTTCGTCTACTCTTTGTGTATCGGTAAGAGGGACGATTAAGGATTCTAAAGTGCCGTTATTTTCTTTAAGTGTTTCGGTCTGTCTACATTGTATAATCTACTCTTCGTATTTTCTTTTCTATCTTTGCAGTTTTACGTAAGGCTTTGTTAATGATGTGGGAAGGATACCAAAAAATTTTTGAAGATGTTGTAAATGAGGTTAATTTCTTTGGTTGAGAAAGTAGGTGATATTTATTTAACGCGCTCAAATTGCAAGCTAGAGTGCCAATTTAGTGTGAGGGTGTGGGAAGAATACAATGTATGTAGTTTGGGTTTGAGTGGGTTTTCTGTAGATGGGTGTATTGAAGGTTTATTTTTAGGAGACATGATAAGAGTGTCTAAAAAGGTATAGTGTTATTGATATAATGTTAAAATAAATTTGATATTAGGGTTGTATGTTGTTTTCTAAGAGTTCAGAGAGGGTTAGTATTAATGGGGATAGCGGCGAAAATGTCATCTAACGTATCTAAGCCAAAGAGTGTGAGAGAGAAGAGGGTTGGGAAGGATATAGTATAGTAATATGAGCTCCATGAAAATGTTAGCAAGTATTGGAGAAAGAGGGGAGCCCATACTTAGACCTGAGTTTTGTTTATAGAAAGTATTGTTGAAATGAAAGAAGTTGTGTTCAAGGAAGAGAAGGAAAAGTTGTTTAATAAGGGAGACGGGGTGAGAGAGAGTGATACTAGTATCTGTAATGTAGCGTTCAAGAAGAGAGATGAGAAAAGGGACAGGAACAGAAGTGAAGAGGGAAACAATATCAAAGCTAAGGAGTTTATGGGTGTTGGTGTTGATGCTTTTTGTTTTTGAGCTGAAGTCTTCAGTGTTTGTAATATGTGAGGTAGAAATATTGCCTATGAGGGGTTTTAAGGAATTGGCAATATCTCTACCTCACATATTACAAACACTGAAGACTTCATCTCAATATTTGATTAAAAAAATAGAAGCGAACTTGTAAAACAAGTCTTGGAAAAACTCCTTTTGCTTCACAAATACACACAACTAGGATTAACCCTGTATCTCACCGTCACTATGTAGTTTATCAGTTCCAGCGCCCTGATTCTGGCTGTTCCTAAACATTTGTTGGATGCGCAACTAACAGATTGATCATAACAAACTCTCTGTTTCTCATATTATTATTTTCCATTTAAAATCTGAACGACAATGAGAAATATCTTTCTTACCAGAGAAGAGAAGATGCTAAAATATATTCAATATACTATTAAAGAATTTTATCATCTTAGTTTATGCCCTCTACTTTATCCTTTGATTCCAAAAATATTAATTTAAATATTATAAACCTACTAAGTTCCCGAGCTTCAAAATCCATTATTTACAATTACTAGCATCAAACTACTTTACTATATTTTTCATTCAAGCGGACAGCAGTATGTGGAAAGACAATAGAATAACAACCTATCATCACTGGAGGGGGTATCGATTTTATCAAGTAACATTGCTCATTATCATATATATACCCTTGTGGACAGAGTTGAGATACAGTACAACACTATACACATTATTTTAGTTTTTATTAGTTTCTACTTTAGGTGATTTCTTTACGATGAGATTATTTTAGTTGTACGACACTATATTTTGAGTAAAATGGAGCTCAATTAGATGATTGACAAAATGATTATACTATCATTTGGTATAAGAATAATACTTAGAGTTATCTCTTATAACAACATCACTCAAATATATCAGCACGCGTGGGCATGTGAGTTCTTTCTCATAATAGTGGTTCTTTGCTGAGGACATAAATACTTACTACTCTTCATTCATTTAAAATACTTATACTTGTACTATATTATGAGATATACTGCTCAAAATTTAGATTCATCCGATAACAAATTGAAGGTGGTTTCCGTACTATACATTGGTTAAGATTTTTCTAAGTAGAAGTAGCACACTTTATTATTTAGATGGCTCATATAGTTCATGCTCAATATCATAACTTTCGGATTCAAATTCATATATATTGATAATATCTGGTTAATTTTAATTCTTAGTATTCACATTAAATAACATACCATTACGTGAACGTACAGATGTTACTTATCTTCACTAATATATTAATGAATATGTATGTAGTGATATTATATTACATTCTATGTGAGTGATAGTATGATATAATACCTATATAGTAAATAATGAATTAAATAAGTAGATATATAAAGGCGTACTACAATTTTTTCATTCCTAGTTTTATTTTATACATATAGTAATTCTTAGCTACGTGAGGATTAAGTATGACATTTTATGGACTGCACTACTTGATTCTACTATAAATGATTAGAAGCCCGTGATCGCCAGGTATATTGGGATACACTTATTATATATATAAACGTATAGTATATACTTGTCGCAAATTTGTCTTATGAAATTGAACCAACTTCCTAAATATTGGAGATCAACATCTGTATTCGAACTGTTTCAATAATCTACATCTATACAGTATTATTCATAATACTACAAATATGAATAAACCATAGGAATAGTCATATAGTATATATTATATATATAGTATATGTATATGTTAATTCAACTCATATATATATATACTATATATATATATAATAATATATAGACTAATAATCTCACCTAAATATTAAATTTAGGTGACACAACTGCTTATTCCGTATTGAGTAAAACTAGTTTTACTTACTAGTTCTGTTTACAACTTTTGTCACAGATATTTAAGCATTACTGCTCTCTCGCTCTTTTTTAGAAATTATCAATTTTCCCGTGATGATAAAGCCATAAAATAAGACTATAATATACAATATATCCATCTGTGCAGCAAGAATAAATGGAGAACAATATATTAATAAATTAAGAGAACATCAATAATAAGGGTAATAATAAGTAAATTGTTATACTCGTCATAGTGACTGACCAAGTGTCAGAATAAGTTATTTCTATCCCTCATGTAAATCATAATAATTAATAATGAATAATAATAACCAAATTGAATTATAATTTTAATATACTCACAAAATTAAAACAGTAAATACATATTAAAAATGCACAATAATAATTAGAGTGCCGGAAGAGTGGATTTCTAATCCTACAATAATTATAAATATTATTTTATAAATAGAGTGCTTCATAAACCTTACTTTCATTATTAATAATATTAACAAACTAAATAATAATAACAACAATATTATAATGATTAATGATAATGGATAATGATAATGATATAGATAATTCATGAATAGAAGAGTTACTTGGATAAAATACAATAATGTATAAAAAGAGAATATAAACGGTGCCGCTAATGGCTCTTAGCTGTAGTTGTTCGCAGATATTACACTGGTCAAGTGCCTTCATCCCAAGCATCTAACCAAGCTACAACCTGTTTAGGATTCTCTCATCTCGCAAAACTTACGCAAGATCGGCATGGTCGATACCGTATCCTTGAATCCCAGTGGATGAATGACTCAACAAAATACAGTATCCACAACACTTGACGCACCACGATACTAACGCCGGTTGAAGGCCTTGAAGTTGAAAAATCAACAAAAGGAGAATGTAGTGCACAGAATAAAAGAACAATAAAATAATCGCGTTATCAGAAAATACCTCATCAAAAAACTTCATCTTAATCATGCAATGGGCTACCTGATATATAGTAAAATATAAACTATAAACAACAGACAGGCGACTAAGAAGATGGCTTCACACACAAGAAGAAGACGACAGAGATATGGTCCGATAATAATAATGATAATAAATAATTAATAATAGAAATAAATTAAGATCAGAATAATACTTGAGTGAACAGTGTACTGAGTGTAATAATAATAATAAAAATTATTATTATATTATATTTATTATTTTCTTAACTTCTCGTGTGTAAAAAAAAAATTGCAAAGGTAAGGAATTTTGAGAAAGAAAAATCTGAATTTAATAAGTAAATCAGTATTTAGAGGAGGAGTGAAAATAACCGTCATTCAGTCTCTCAGAAGAATTATTACATAACTTCTCTCCAATTTTCCAAACTTTTCATACCTTTTTTTAAGTTAGTTAAATTTTCTTTCTTTGAACTATATTATATTCGAAAAGGTTAAGATAGAATTACATATATCAGTTTCGCCTCGTCCTTATCTCTCTCTCTCAGTCATCTCTCCTGCCAGACTCGTTCTTCGGTATCCATCCTCATATCTCTCTTCTCATCATCAATCACAGGATACGTTCTCTCTTTTTCTCTCTCTCTCTCTCTACTCGTATCTCTTCTTCATCTCACCTCTTTTTTCTTTCCACTGAAATCACTCTCTCATTTCTACTCCTTCCTCGGGTGTTTACACTCTTCTGGGTCTCATATTGCCTCTCTCTCTCTACATCTTCGATTCTCTTGTACTCGGCATTACTCGGGGTTAATGCTCTTCTCGTCTGCTCTCTCTTACACACACACACAGACACACACCCTCACTCCTAAGTATGAATGTTTGTACAACTGCACACAAAGATGAAGGTCAAATTCTAAACAAAGGATACTGTAAAAACTTATTATAACAAGTTTTTTTTTCTCCATCTGTTATAATAATAATTACAGGAATTTTCTTTTTATTTTTTTAAACAGATCATTTCAAATTATTTTCTTTCGTATATATGCAACGGATTCACTGAGATTATGCGATTTTCAGTATTTTATTGTTTTAAAAATCGACGATTAATAAGGACGATAAACGATAAAGAGTCGTTTACGTCCCATATGCATGTCACAATAACCCATTCTAAGATTGCGCTAATAAAAGGTCTCATTAGAGACCCACCATTAACTTTTATCATGTATATGAACCTTTGCTGATAAGAAAGGTGTCGGACAGAGATTGGTGTGCGTCTATTTAAATCTATCATCATAGTTAATTATTATAAATTTTGATAATTATATATGTAGTATAATTAATATATATAGTATGAATTAATATATTGATATAATTATATAATATATATATTTATATATATATATATATTGATATATATTATTACTATTAATATACCTACTTAATACTTTGGTTAAATATTTATTATTATATATTATTAGTATATATATATATTTATATATATATATCACATATATATAATTTTGTAGCTGCGACAGCTCAACATGACTGTTATTAACCTGTTTTTAATCCTGCATATTATTTCTTATTGTAGATTACCACCGTTATAACCAATTGACATAATAAAGTGGATGAAATAGTTTGTTTTTTTTTTCTGAGATTATAGTGATCTTTTCATTTTAGGAGGTAGTTGTACAAACTCGAATAATCTTTCAAATGCTCACATGCCATAAGAATTTTTGAAATGCCTTGGATATATTACGTGCCATCACACATGACTTTTAATATTTATTCGTGGTTCAATATTTTTGATATGTTAGGGCCATAATACTATCTATACTATACCCTCTGTAGTTAGTTAGTGTACCTATAGCGATTGTATTATACGTACTAATTCCGAGAGTATCTCGTACTTATTTTCACTTAATTATTTCCTTCTAGATTTTGTAACACAGCATAACAACTTGATACAACACTACCACCAAGCTCTAGGTGATCAGCAAGCTACACTAAGATTGTTCATCTTATATCCTATATATTTATATTTTTTTAATTGGATGGGGGGGGGGTGAGAGATTCATTTTTAACTATTATACTTTATATGTTTTTTATATGGGTTTTATTTTACATTAAATTAGTTACTAAAATTTAGGCTCAGAATGATTATATATATAATATATATATCATATATAATATAATAATTATATATATATATATATTACTATACATACATAAATTAAGTAAAAGGTACTTATTTTATATTTTCAAGAAAAAGGATCCCGTGGTGAATAACGGTAAAAATATATATTCTTATTATTAACTTTAGATTTCATTGTGATATTATTATTTATTAATGTAGCAAATATCTATAGCTTATTTCCCATTTATGTGCTTTTTGATTTCTAGAAATATTAATAAAAATCATATATATGTGCTCATATAGAAATTGCCTTTCACAGTTTATAGTTATTATAAGGTAATGTTAGATTACTGTGATAAGGATATTATATGACCCACTTACCTGAATTTAACATCAATTGATTATTTTAATTTCTTACTAGTATCGAGTTCTCTTTCATTAGGGAATTAGAAACATTTTGTCTAATTTAAATAATTTAAAATTAAAATAATTTTGAAATATGGTGTATAATTACTTGCTCTCTTAGCTATATAGTCTAACGAGTAAAACACTTCAGATCAACACTCTAGACATCCTAATATTTTTTTTAAATTTTGTGCTTATTACTATTTTTATTGTTTTATTTCTTTTACTTATGATAATAGAAATAAAAATAAACAACTGTATTTTTTATATAATATTAATGAGAGATTGTAGTTTAAAATAATAATAAATCATAAATATATTATATATTTTTCTACTATTATTATTTATTTTTTTAAATTACTGCATTATTTTATTGGTGAGACTAGTTAGTATATTCTATTATATTATATATATTCATGTGTGTCTACTTGCTTTATATATTAATATCCTTTTTATAATACATATAATATTATATATTAATGAATGTTTTATAAAGCAAAGTCACAGTTATCCAATATCTCAATTATGCCAGAAAATGTTAAATAAAAATACAACAGACCCAAAACTACCTACATATATCATTAAGGACGTGTCCACTTAAATTATATAAACACTTTGATAAACTCAGCTTGATGTAGTAGAGTGTAACGTTGTGTATTGTGTAATATTTGATGATGTAATGCGGATTATGTGATCCGTGGAGTATACATGGTGCAAGTCACATACAAAAAACAATATGGAACCATATTTCAGGAATATAGTGATTCAAAAAATCAAAGAAGACATATTAGAATAACTAACTACTCAGTATTACGGGATCTCAAGTAAGTGATATAAGAGAGACATAACGTCATTAATAATATAGTGTTTACAGGTAAGGTGTGTCAATTAAAAATTAGTAAATCTTGATCAAAATCCACGTATAAAATATATGCAGCTGTAACAAACTCTTTAATCTAGAATGAGGATCCAAGCTTGAAATGGTACTAATTTTAGCATTAACGTAATATTCCATGCAGTGATTTTATTCTCTCTGAACATATATTATAACAATTGATAGAATGATGACTAGTTAATTACTGTAAGGATAAAAATAATTAGGAGACATTCAGTGCAATTAATTCCTAGACAATAGTAGAGAAAACGATATTAAACTATAAGTCTAGGCCTAGTTATATATCTATAATTGGAGCAGGGTCTCACCTTTTAGGTTGGAAGTACTTTAATGACATCATAAGTAAAATTGTAGTAATTTAGAGAAGGGGACTTTTTGTTGTCTTACAGTATAAACACGGACCTATGATGAGGTAAATAGGTGGTGTTGTTGTGAGCGATAACTCTTAGGTTGCTGAGCGTGTATAGAGGTAAATTCCAATTTGCAGCAGCGCATCTATGGTTCACGAGAGAGTAGTTTTGCAGATACTCGACATTATATCCACATCGATGACGGGGAGGCGGTAACTAAATACGACGCCAGAAGTTCATGTAGGAGATTAGGAGAGTCAGTGGTACATGAGGAGGGCAAGACATACCTATACCGCTGGTATGCAGCTTTATGAACATTTTACTTCATCATTAATTCTCTATTATCAGCATGTATACAATTATTAAAACTTTGTGATAATGCAAAAAGAGAGATTTAATCTCTAGCATAATCCTAAGACCTTTTTCATAACTTTCTATATAAAACGGTATTGTTTCATCAAAATTTGAGAATTCGCTTATCTACAATAAGTACTTCATACACCCTGCACAGAACTTGGCTTCACTGTGGTAGGGAGACGACACGTGTAAAAGAATGAGGTCATAAAGTGAGAGGAGGGTAGTTGACTAATCCAAGAGACACTTTAGTAACCATGCGCAATTTCGAACAAAAGAGGCTTAATAGAACATCAGGAATGAAAAATTTTTGATTTGTTTTGTTGCGACTTCATTTGGTCCTTTTTTTTCTTTGTATAATTAAATGAATATTAAGAAAAGTTATATTAAGTATAATTGTGTTGCGCATGGCATTAGTATTTGAAGTTAAAATTTATGAAATATGGTATGAGCATTTTAACTTGAAGTTTGAAAAGTGAAGATAGTAAAAGTACGAGTTTAGTAGTGGTGTATAAGTTATAAGAGTAGAGAGAGAGAAAATTAGGCGGATTTGATTAGAGTATATCTTTAACTAGTATTAATAAGGTTATATATTATTATACTAATGATAAATATAATATTAAGCCATATATACGCTGAGGTTTATACCTATATGTGGACATAACAAAGTAATTATATTATTGCCATACTAGAAGTAATAATGAGAGTTAATAATTATACTAAATTAGAGGTTAGACTATAATATATATTATTATATATATTAATATTATATGATAACTGATTAGAATACATCAGGTAAATGTATATTGTACTAATATTTTTGTTAGATGAATTAGTTAGGACAATATTAAATGTATATAAGTAATAAGCCTTATTATAACGAATCACATCCTACTTCTTCACTATACCCGCTCACATAGTATAAATCATATCAGTGTTATAGCCTGAAAAAAAAGATTGTTCTATGAAATCTTATTTAATTTTATTAATTTAATTTAAACGGATTCGACACACCTATCTCCATGTTAAATATCAATACTGCATATTAGATATATGATGTTCCTACACATAGATATGTCATACAAGGGGAATGATTAAAAAGATAGGTACTTATGGAGTGAGTGAAGTATTGTATTGTATGTATTTTGAAGATTATTGAGTTCTACTTATATAACTCACAGCTAAATAATTCCTATAGATATATATAATATTAGTGCGATGTAGTGTGAGTATACATTACTTTAAAGTAAAATACATGTACTCTGAGGCACAAGATACTATTAATAACGTCATTAACAATACTTTATAATAGGAAGAATCGATAATATAAATGAATCAAGGGTGCAAAGGGTAATATGCTAAGATATGAGAGTATCACGAGTGATAATGTGCCTCAAGAAGAAGCAGCTAGCTACATATTGGAGGATGAGGAATGATAATTATTATTCAAAAATAGTCATGTAACCATACTACGAAGCTGGACCCATAAACACGGCTAATGCAAGATGAGTTACAAGATTATGCGGTAGTATATTGATCATCTGATAACATTGAACTATTCCAATAAATAGATTTAACATGATAATTTATATGTACTATTAGATCGATAGAATCATGGAGATTATGCCTTCTTACATGTTAGTCCAAAAGACTAACAAGAAATGCTATAAATTAGAGCAGGAATTTTATATATATCTATTTATTTTATACAATAAGTAAAGGATGATAGTATGTGTACTATCTATAAACTTGGTATTTCTTTGGTAAGATTATGTTCCATTTAAATAAAGCTCTCACCAAATATTTGTAAATCTAAAGTAAAGCTAATATATATTACCTGGATTAGTCTATAAGGAAGATAGGAAAACTAATAGTAATACAGTTATATTAATTATTAATTAAAGTATGGGATTGAATTTAAATAGTTTTACTAATGACACTTTAAACTGCATGTAAGTTAAACTAATCTTCAATTTTGACAAGCCTTAAATCTTGTAATATGAAATCAATATAAGATTTGAATCATACTTATTTTCTATGTTTTGTTATATAGATTCAGTGATAATAATAATATAAGGAATACGATATTTATTATTAATTTATCTGTATCTAACTCTATAGTATGCTCACTAAATCTATATGGCTAATATAATATTCGGAAATTTAGTCTAAGCATGGTGTAGTATCAGATTATAGAAGATTAAGATAATATACGTCTTGTGCGAATGAGAAATATGACGTCTATATGCTGGCTAATATAAATTTTAGTGAGTTAACAATTAGTACACTAAGTCCTCAAGAGTTAGAATTATTTATATGAGAGAGTGTTAAATTAGTACTCATGAATATTACTTATATCTATAATTAACGTTATTCAGCGAGCGCAGTTACTTAATTTTTCTATGACTGCACAACAATAATTTTTGAACTAAAATTATAATTTAATAGAAAAAAAATAAATGCTAAAAGTAAAAGGATATATATATTAAATATGAGGGAAATATATTATTTAGTGAAACACCTAAATATAAAATATCAAATCCATCTGGAGGATTCAATTCCAGAAATTTGTGACTTAGGATAAAAATTGCTGTCAAGCATGAAAAGCTAGTGAGGAATTATGATTAATATTAGGTAGGTTAAAGTTAGTTTAAATTATAAATATAATTATTATATAATAATAAAATATTATAAATAAAAATAATTAATTTATAAAATAATAATAATAATATATTTTTATAATAAACAAATTTAATATAATAATTATTATAAATATAATAATTAAAATGAATAATGAAAAAATACAAAAATTTTCGTCTTTAAATGATAATAATATAATATATATTAATAATCAAACTTAAAATTAATCACTCAAATATAGCTAATAATTATACTATATAACTAATATTAACTACTATTAAATATAATGATTAATATATCAATTAATTATTTTAGTTTATTACCAAAATCATATTTATTTCTATATTACTTTAGGACAGTATATCAAAAATATTAATTATCTATTTAGTTTATTAGTCTATTTTAAAAATCTTTATTATATATGATTAAGTAACAGATGTATTAAGATATATACTATATATTTTTACATATATTTGTAGGTTAGTGCTCCCATTCTGTTATATATATATATTAATATAATATGTAATTATGTACTAGATATTTAATATATAATAAAACAATGTTAAAAGTTATAATAATAATTATATATAATTATTAAAGAATAGAATGAGAATATAGGAGTAATATATATTTGTACTTTAATAACATTTAAATATAAGCTTTAATTTTATTGTTATATATAATTATAAATTATAGATACTGAATTGGGTCGTCGGAGTCGGGTACGCGCATTTAGGACAAACCAGTTCTTGGGATGGGGACATGGATAAACAATGTGAGTAAGAGACAAGAGAAGTGAGGATTAGCGATTTACACCCTAGTGAGTTGAACTGAAAAAGACTGAATAATCGCGTCCATATGAGAGCTTACTCTGAAGATATGTAGTGCGTCTCAATTCAATTTTTTACATCTTAAGGGAAGGCATATTTTATCACTTAGGAACCTGCACATATCTCTGAATGCAAGGCCAGCAAAATATCAATTGTTATAGAATGGTACGAATGAGGTGAGCAGCAATATCTTTAATTTATACAACAATCATTTGCAATATTATTAAAAATGTTTCACTCTTGCTAAAATGGACCGAATTAAACTACGAAATTAATATAATCTACAATTTATGAAATTTAAGAACTACATATGATCTTTCCATCTTTAATAAACTTAAAGAAGGAGCATATACCCAATTTAATCAGAGTCTCAGTAGTCTCTCAGACTGAGAAATTATTTGAATAAAGATATATGAGTTCTCACATAAAATAGTAGTCGTATGTGGAAATGACTTAAAGAAAATTTGTATACAGAAACGTACTGATATACTCGCTAATAGAATAAATGATGCCAACTATAACTGTATTGTGAAAGTCGAGTGTGGATAAGGATATAGGATTATAGAGTGTTTGCCCGTCGTGTACTCCACTCCTAGGATGTATTTTAATCTTTCTCTTGCCGAGCAGTAATAGGATGGGATACTTATTCCTGCAGTGCCCTCGAGGAGAAGGTCGTGTTGCCAGCAAGCAGTATAGTATGGAGAGACCTCTTCTTTAATATTTCCGCTCTCATCCGGAGTGATCAAAGATATGTATGAATAGGGCGATATCTAGGGCTATCTTATGAAGACTAGACTCACGACGAGGTTAATCCCTTTAAACTGTTTTGTAGCTTTTAATTCTGACCATTTGGGAAGCGAGGCAGTTTGTGGAATAGTGTGAGCTCTAGTGAGGCATAGATTTCTTGGAGGAGAACGTGGTGAAGGATTAGAAGTAATCTACGAGTCTCATGGAGGCCTAATGAAAGAAGAAATGCTAGTTCTAACTGAAAGGCACTGTCGACGTGCAGAAAACCCACAGATGGATTGTATATAGATAGAGTCTAAACGGTTGTTAAATAACAATGCAAGCTCGGCGCAGGAGAGCTCGTTGAGAACGTGCTGATTATCTCGATTCATGGTCTGTATGAGTGCGAAAGCGAGAGAATGGAAGAAGGTGAGGAGTTTATTGAAGACGAGATGATGGATAGTGAATCTATTTATATGCTGGTTTATGAAAGAGTGAATGGTATATTTCTGTGAGCTACAGGAAAATGAGAAGTGAAGTTAACTTTAGTGCATGAATAGATTTAAGTGTAACTTAAGAACATTCTTTCCATTCTATTCAAAGCCCTTCTCTGGAGGAATTATAGTGCTATAAATGAATCTAGAAGGTTATTATATATTTATTAATGATTATTAAAATATATTGTAATAAATATTGTTCATAATAATAATATTTAATTATTGATGGAGTTAGTATTTTAGTTGACATATAATAATGAATTATACCCATATACTGTTAAAATATGAGGTATAATATTATTAAGTATATATATTATAATATATGTATTTATATACTTAGTATAATTATATTATATATTTAACTGAGTATTATTTTTAAATTCTTTATAAAATCTTGATAATAAATATTGAAATAAGTTAAATATTATCTAAGGATTATAAGGGCGAATTCATAAGTTAATATTCTATATATTATAATATTGCCAACAATATAGGAGTCTTAATTTAATAATATAATTTTGTCCTACAAATTCATTTAAAGGAGACTTTAATTAACTTGCAAACGCTAATACTCGTGTAAGATTTTTTGTTTTATATTATAACGAACAGTGTATAAGGTCGGGTAATTTAAACTGCTCTACCTCCCCTAATCTGGACCAACCAAAGTAGAGTTAACAATGAGTCGTCACTCATTTACAAAATAAGAAGTGAGGGGTAGTATATAAAATTGTTATTTAAACTGGATACTCTAAAAAATAATAGTTATATACTAACCCTAAGCAAATTGTTCCATAACATTTAATTTGGTCACTAAAACTATAAAATGCAAAAAACTTTTAAAATGAAATATTTGTAGTAAGAAAATTTAAAATACTCAACCTATGATAAGCGGGGTAGATATGATTAAGGTAAATAAAGAGACTTAGAGATAAGAAAGTAAAAAATGCACGATATAAATAATAATTCGTATCCTCTATTCACTCACCGGAAAGCAAGAGGTCGCGTGCATATATTAATAGAGTAATATGAATATTTCAATGCATGTAACACGAGAGACTGAGATAAAATTAGTATCCTGGAGTTACCACCATTATCACACATATATAATACTTCGGCTATATAGCAGTAGTATATAATACGTGACTATACTCCACTACTATATAATATATATATATAATATATAATATACTATATAGTCATGATATTTATTATATATAATAATAAGGAGTCATAATCTCCTTATCAACCTTGTGGCGCACAGATATAAGGGGAAGGGAGACAAATAGGATTACTTTAATTGCAGAGGAATAAGTTTACCTTACTAGGCAACTTTTAGTCACCTATGGGACACTTAAGTCGAGATAAACCCTTAATATAGGAGAATTTATATGAAATTGAAAACTAAAAATCATAACATATAAAGAGTAAGACAATCTCAGCTTTAGAGAAAGATTTAACGCAGAGGGTCCAAAGGTGATATACGTGGAGAGAAAACTAGTATCAGCTTTTGAGTAAGAGAGGAGAGTAGAGCGAGTGTAATGAGCAGTTTACTATAGATATAGAGTGACGAGAGCACCGCTGTGTAATTTGAGGTAGGCCGATTGTATAGAGAGAGTAAGACGAGACGAATAAGAGATATTGAGTGATAAGTAACGAGGAGAGTAAAGCAAGACGAATAAGTGAAGAGAGATAGTATAGTCAGAAGATAGGAGAGAGAGAGCCATGAGGAGGAGAGTAAGAGAGAGCAAGACCACGTAACGCAGTGAGAACTGGACGTGCACGAGTGAGCACGTGACAGAAGGTATGAGAAAGTGAAATGAAAGAAGGCCTAGAAGATGCCGAATGAAACATGAGGGCAGATGGAGAGAGTAGTAACACTACTGAGCATGAGTAAATGAGGCTATGGAGAGTAATTAAGAGAGAGATAGAGGACGAGAGTACGCAGATTAGAGAGAAAGAGAAGAGAAAGAGGAGGAGAGAGGAGAGAAAGAGAGGAAGGTAGCATGACGTCAGAAAATGATTGACTAAACTGAGCGAGACCCTGAAGTATTTCGAGAGAGACGGATAGTTTAACGTTCGAGAGGATCCGAGCCAGCAGATGAAAACAAGCGCTCAAGTTTAGATTGGAGATAGTGTAGAAGTATAGTATGTTATCGCACGAAGCGTGGAGTCATTTGTTACTCAAGTTAGTTTACGAATAATTATTTGTCAATTTAATTTTTCACAACAGTCAACGAAAAGAGTTAGATGCGTTATACTCGTAACTCATGTACATAAAATAAACTAATATGCAAGGACGACTAGAGTATATAACCTGTATCAATATTCATGAAGTATAAGTAGGTACTCATTTAATGTTGAGTAAACAGGTTCTATTAGCAGTAGGTCAACGGTATTGATAATTTATTTGACAGAAGAGAGGAGATTGGTCAGAAATATTTGGAATCGTAGTTTAATGCCTAAGTCATATTTTAAAGTATATATATATCTCGATATTAACAAAAATATTATAATTTTTTTCTCGCACAAAATTAAATTATAATTTGACGATAGAGGGTCAAAAATTTTCGAGGTAAATATTTAAAGACTTTATAAAGAATTCTGAATAATTATGAGAGACTATGTAGGTTATACTGAGAATATAATTTCCGAGTGAATATAATAATAGTAAATCATAGCAATAACAATATAATAAGTCAAGATCAATATATGTATTGTATTAATTGATTTAATTTATGTAATTATTAAAATAAAGTTAGCATGTTGATGGAGTTCGTAAGTATTGACATATAACAGAGCACTCGAGTATATAGCTACACCTTGATACGAATGATATTAGGAGTAGATAGTTAGAATTGAAGTTAGTCCTAAAGTAGATTTGAAAATATAGATATAAGAATTCTAATTGTATGATAAAAGTAGTAGAACTTAAAAAGGTCAAAAAAGAACAGAAACCCTGAGGTAGAATACATATATATTATATATATATATATATATATATATATTAACAACTTTAATTTATATAAACATGATTAATAATTTATATGTAAAAGAAGTAATAAGTTATACGTTAACTATACTATCATACATAAATACAAAGTATACAGTAATCGTATCAATAGTATAATTTGATATAATAGATAAAAGCTTAAGACTAATCTAGTAATGAGTAGCATAAGAGATATATAGAATAACCTAAGAATGAAGAGCTTTGAGTTGAGAAACAGTATAACTATGCGTTGCACATATAATCTATACTCTCGGATATCATTAAATTATGATATTATAGGATATATTGAGTACCTAAGTACTCTCACACTACGCAAAGTCTCCCCGTAGTAAATCTTCCAGGTAATGCAGGCTCACATAAAAAAACCCTCAAGAGTAAAGATACATCCGGTTATAGGTAAGTGCCAGAGACGAGAGTACTCATCAGAGACTGAGAGGCCAGGTTGTAGACGTTTTGACGAGTGAGCGAGAGATGCCTACGATACGACGGGCTTCTCAAATCTGAGGGAAATAGCTAGATGATGTTCCAAGCACCGATGATGTAGCCACGCAAGTAGTTAAAAGGTGGAGCGTGTTGGAAGGAATAGCGCTTGGCCTCGGAGAAGCACGTATACCGTTCAGAGAAAATTACCGCAGTGATAAATCTTAATTAGTGATGAAGGCTTAGGTACGAAGGGGACTATTACCTCAGATATATGAGAGTTAGAGGAAGTAGAGCCATCAGTAACGCGCTTCCTTTTTTTAGATGTCCGCGAAGGATCTAGGTAGCTCCTGAGACTATATTAGTGGAGGAGCCTTCATTAACAATAACATTAAAAGTGAGAGGGCTGCGGATAGGCAAGGACAGTTTGTATACTTTAGTACGAGTGACTGAAATACAATAATTAAGAGTTAAACATATATAGTATGAAGCGACGGGGACCGAAAGATGAATTAGCACCTTCATATTCGTATATAATATATTACTAGAGTTATGAGATTTATATTGCTAAACATAAGAAATGATTATCAATGATCGAGAAGTTATATTAATATATATAAGATGAGATGGAATAATAAGTGAGCAGATTTATTCAACGATATGTGATATTATGCATTAATAGACGATTTAATGATAAAAGATATTTAGAATCATATGTATATATCATATAAGGATAAGTATAAGGTAATATACTAAATAAGAGTTATAGTAGTCTTAGCTATATTATAATATAAAATATAGCATTCATTGATATCAAAACATTGTTAAATGTAAATATGATACAATAATCTTGTTAAATAGCAAAAAAAACCCATTAAATGCACTATCAAATATAGTAATTACATATATATTATTAATCAGAAATAGTATCAGAGCACCAGAACAGTCTTAAATTGGAGTTAGAGGTATTATATATCATCGGTAATATAGTAAATATATACTGAGTAGAATATAGTCAAGACCCCTGCTACCTCCATTATATATATATACTTAGATATTATAGTGCTATACAGTATATATTAATAGAGTTCATTATATTCTGATTATGGCCATGAGATCTAACCTCTTCTGGAAAAAATTCAAGAAACTCATATGTAATGAAAAGATTTAAATAAGTTTATATTAAGTAAATATAAAGTTATATATATATATATAATATGAATAATTAATGAATTTACTCAACTTACTTGTTTATAGAAATGATATGTTAGTAGCACTATAAGTGATAGTATGTGTATTTATATATATACATCATTACCAATATCAACTTTACTATAAACACTTTTACATTTAATAGTCTTTAAATTAGGTACTTGTATTATTCATCTATATAATATGAATATATTTGTATTTACTATTGTTCACTATAGTTCACTAATAGTTCACTATAGTTATTGTTCAAAATGATAATTACGTACTACGTATATATAATCATATACAATCAAAAAATTAATTTATATATACTCATATCTATATATATTGTTACAATGTACATTAATAATTATAAAATATATACATTTTATTTTCACATTCTATTTATTTATACTATTATTTATATATTATTTAATTAATTATTATTATTTATTTTAATTATTATTTATATAAATATATATATATATATATATATTATTTTATATATAATTTTGATAATATTATATTAATGTATATTATATTAATTAATTTAATTAACAATTATATCTATTATAATTATTATATTAATATTAAATTATTATAATATATTATGTATATAAATTATTATATTAATTATTAAATATTAATTTATATTAATTTCAATATTTTTATCAGAATATTTCATAACAGAAATATATTTCATAGTTTATAATATTATTAGTATTTTTAATTATATTATTATAATTATTTACAATATTTGATTATATAAATATAAGATTATGTTTATATATTAATAAATTATATTCTTGATAATGGTTATATATTATTATTATAATTACTATATTTATATTTTATAAAGTCTTAATATTATATTAAGTTCTAGGGATTGCCTTAAAAGGATATTCATAAATTTTTCAAATTAGGTTATATAATAATAAATATTCCAATAATATAGAGTTGACTAATCTCTGTAATCAATCTTCTGTCTATATTCACTATGCACTTTATTATTAAGACACAATATATATTATATTAATTATAATAAATATATTCCACTTATATTTTAATTAGATATATAAATATATTATATAATATTATTATTATAGTAATAATTATACTATATATATTAAATATAAAATATATAATTAATAATAATAAATATATATATATAATATAATGAATATATTAATTATAATATATAATATATAATTAATTAAAGATTTTCAATAAATCATTAAATATAATTATTCACATAAATATAAATGAGAGTAAATATATAATATAAATAGCTCTAATATTATAGACGAGGGAGAGAGTACGAGGGTTCAGAGATAGAATATTGGATAAGTGGAGCATGACGGAGAGTTTATAGAAGTTATAATATTATAATTATAGTAATGAAAGATAGAAGGAGGTGAGAAATCATCAGAGAGAGTATAGAAATATCTATTAAAAAATAGGGTTTTATGAGGTAACTAATTAAGAATAATATCGATACAAAAATTCATATATTACATCTTCAGGATGTTATGTCCGATTTCATCTGATAAACGCATTCATGCGTAGGTGGCACTCCGGTTTCCAAGAGCTCTGAAATATCTCGCTTGATATGAGGACTGTAATAGATATATTGACACAAGTGCATTCTCGAGAGCCTAAGTCAGACTTGATACATACACTGTATCATCTCGATACTGTGACAAAAATTTTCAATTTGAAATACACGCTTCTTCTCCACTCCACAACCAGTCCATGTACGAGTCTATTATTACAGTACGACATAAATATAGTCTTCTATTGTGACGAACGATTGGGGATATGTATATATTATTCTCTTCTTGCTTACTATATGGAGTAATTAGGAGCAATTCTAACTACAGGGGGGAAGGCTCTAGTGATCTTCAATACTATAGAATCATATCGATAACCCTATACTGGAAGGAGGACTACCTATCTATTAATAGCTAATTGGACTATACTTTCTTAAAAAGACGTAACTCTATCTAGCTTTTTTGCGTTGCACGATCTCTATCACCGTACATCTAAAGCTATCACTCCTTAGGTCTCCAGCTCGCTGTCACACACCCCTTAAACATATTATTTTTTTCAGATGACTCAAAGTTGGCCTTGATATGCTCATCATCGAACAGGATTGTTGTGTACAGCACTATTATTTTGGTGCTACAATATTTCTCAATGGGATCCCACCTCTGATTATTGTGAGCTAGCCCTTCAGTGTTAAAGAAAATAGTAATAAAGGTGAAGTCTCATATAAGGAGGAACCTTACTTGGCCTCTTCATATGTACAGGCACTCAATAAGAAACATCCATAGTTCTCTGGTGGTAACTCTTCCATTTATGCACTGTTTTTTTTATTTACTCACATTAATCAACACATACTGCAGTATTTATTACCAAAGATATCTTCTTCCTCAGTGTTCTATATAGAAAAAATGAATATTGCCGGTGAGATGTTATTTCTAACAGCTCTCTCATATAACCATGTCTGGTAAGGTATGTCACACAGTGCCAGAAAGCTGTGAACAATAAGGGAATGGGCTAGGGGTTTATACTTGAAACTTATTTTAAGTGTATTATGTTAGTATTCTAGTTTTTGTTTTCCGGGTAAATTATTGGTTTCAATTCATATCAATATCCATTGCAGTACCCTCTAAGAACACCTGCTGTTGGAATATAGTGGGTTCCCATAGAAAAGTAGAAATTGACACATAATCTAATTTATTTATCTTTAATCGGTATTTACGTACATATTACTATATCGGTACTATTGCAGTAATTTTTTTTTATTTTATACTAAATATTATTAACCCAAATGTTCATGAATATATATATGGTAAAAGATATCTATTTTAGTTATAAATAATTTTGTGAATAATAATATTAAATTTAGATACAAAATAAATTAAATTTTATTTCGTACATTATTTAGAAGAATTATATATAATTATGTTATATATAACTTTCATATAATTGTGAGGGCTGTTAATCCTAAAGAATAGGATAATAAAGTGACCTATCTAATAATCTACATCAACTCACAAGTTTAATATTGGGTTTTGTCGCAAAACAGCGGTCTCATTTCACACGTGTCGGCGGTGCCCGTTGTCTTCACGCGCACACAGAGACAGGCCCAGAGTGACGTGAGGATCTTGCGAAAATATAATGCACGGTACGACAATAATTCTTCCACTAGTATGTGGTTTAAGTTACTATCGCGGGGCGCGCTTATGGAGCGTTCTAGTGTTATGTTACTAACGGTTGCGATAAGCATTTAATGGTTGCGGTTTTATCTGCAAGTGTGGGCGAGGTGGCAATGCTATTGGGTTTCACTCCGGGATTGAAGTGGGCCTTGGGTGGTCGGAGAAAACAGTGTTATGTCGCCTCTCAGGATCGTTTGTGCCTTGAGAACTGTTGGGAGAGTTTTCAACGAGAATTTCAATTCATCTTCCGTCTAAATGCTCGATTAAGATGAAGCATAACTTGCAAATATTTTAGTATCGAGTAGCAATATGTGTAGAGCTAATATATTGTAATATAGTATTTGAGTTATTGCTTAACGTAGATACTCGTTCACGTTTATATCTTCACTAAATTTACTAGATAAGATTAGCTTTCAAAATATAAAATCCATCATATAATATATAAAAAATAATAAATTTTATATCTCACGAGACTCTTTATTTACAAAAAACCTACACCGTATGGTCCCAATACAATTTAATAGCTTGTTTGTAATGTGCACAGCCGCTCTTTGCTCCGAATACTACTTTTCCTACTTTAGAGTACCCTTATAAATGGATTAATAACTAGTTATCAAATACAATTATTGATTGGACCTGAAAAGGCTAAAATTATTTTTGCTCTTCGATAAAACTAAGTAAAGAATAGTTTATAATTGTTTAAGGAGGTTGCCGAGTTTCGTAGACTTTAAAAGAGCCACCATATATTATGACTCCCCAAAGTTCAGATCTTAGATACATTTCATATCTATACTAGACATCTTAAAGATTCAGTAGATCTTACCGAGAGGTTGTATCGAGTCTGTACAGATGAAGGTGTCTTTGAATAATTTATGTATGAAATTTCTGTCATTCTTCGTCCGGGAATTTGTGTAATATTATAACTTCTACGAACGACATATTCAATGTCTTCTCAGAGAGAGTACATACTCAGATGGTTTAGCTTATAATACATGTATAGACGATACCACTGTGATGCAATCAATACATGCTATAAGGTATGGTGGCTATAGTCTTCCTGTAGATAGACAAGGTACATTAAAATGCAATATTCGAGAATGATAAGTACCATCATTTGTAATATCTGGCATTGGTCTCAAGTATATATGACTTGTTCTTATTTAATTCTACTCTCTGAATATAGGTAGAAAAAAGAATATGTTTGTTCGGTCTAAGTCAACCAGTGTTAAAATTATAAGCGAGTATCCGTTATAATTATATGTTGATAATAAGTCAATCACGTTTTTTTGTCTAACTGCTATTATCTGTCTATTAAACTTAAACATTAAATGTTAAATTCAAATGTACCCGATCTCATAGTTATGTTTGAAAGAGAAAGAGAAATGTACGAAAGAGCACAGATCATCCGAATATATGTATCAACTAAGGGCAAGTAGTAATAGCGTGAGAAGGTTTATTATCGTCCTTATGTCTATATAATTCATCCAAGATATTCATCGAGAAGGATACCAACATTTTGAGTCGTAAACTTATGAGAGAGCGCTAGAGAGCTCGAACATATATAACTAATAACCAGTAGACCTAGATTCAGAGTTGGTCATTCTATAGTTGCACACAAATGCAGAGACTTCATGTAAACGTAAAATCAGAAGTGTCCTCGCCTAAGACATACCTAGATGCGCAGTCGTGAAGACAAAATTCGTATATCAGACATAGCCGTCATTTTCGCTCACTATGGGATGGTGCATGGTGTACGTCTTGTAATAATTTTTTTAATATTAATTGAATAAAGAATCATAACAAAAATTCAGCCTTTGTTATTGAATTGCAGCTAGGAAGCATTACTTAAATTGTGAATAACTTTTGTAACAGATTCTTAAGTCTTGCTCACGGCTTACAGAAACCTGTTGCTTGATTGGAGGATCATAAAATCATCGGAGAGATATATACAAAAATGTAATAACAGATGATGACCAGTTTAGAGTTGTTGATTTGCGTGAAATGAAGTCAAATAATAAAGTCCTTGGTCACGATATAGTTACAAAAACAGCGACATTGTAAAACAGAAAATATACCAATAGTGGATCTTCTTTACAAATATCCTAAGGCAAAAAGAACAACTTTTATATACAAATGAGAAAACGAAAGACTGGTAAAAATTGTGATTAAAACATTGAATATATACTAGTTCTAGATTCCGTGTTTGGCTATTGATGATATTATATAATTTAACAGACAAATATTTGCTGAGCAATAGTATTCCCGAGAAGGATTCCCAGAATGAAAAGGAAAGTAAGCTAGAATTTATCTTATGTAATTCTTATTTGCTTGATATGTTGAGTGAGAATGTTGCGCGCTGGATAACAAGTCCTTATAACTGGAGACAAGTTGACACGTGGAATTAGTCAATTTTCATAGAATCCAAGGTATCTAGGATTAAATTCGCCACCTGCCTTTCCCGTAGAATACTATTGTCACAGTGGTATAGCATTTGGAGAGGTTGTATTATATCGCATTTCAGTCAAAGATGATTTAAATGCATTATCTAAGTTAGTTTGTTTTCTTGAGTAAGAGATATTAAAAACTCTATGTTCTTCGCAAAAAAATATGTGTTCATATGTATGCTCTTTCAATACAATTATAATATATATATATAATATATATATATAGTATACTATATATATTATATATATATAAGATAAATTAGTTACCCTTTATCTATCATCATTATTATAACAGTTTAGATATACATTCTCATATTTAGTGCTTTTAGGCGTTGATAATAATGGATCTCCGAGCCTTCCTCATTAATCACGGTCTAACTTACACATCAATATACTTATCAAATTTATAATATATTTAACATAATGGTGATTTATCATAGTAGTCTTCATTAGTATATTATTACTAGCATATAACGGTGCGAATCAAATAAATATAGTCGAAACAAGCACTTATGAGTCAAACGATCTAGGTAGCTAATTATGTCAGATAATATTAATATATGTACTTACAAAGTTAATAGTATATAGTATACCCTGATTCAGCAAACCTTACTCTCTTAACTCGCTCAATCACATAATCGGAACACGGGTACAGAACTTTCGTTAAATTTGTTTTTATTGCTCTGTTTAATGAACACCATTAAGGTTTAGGTTAAGTGAATAGCTTTGGGTTAAGTATATATAAAGCACATGTGAACTTTGTATACTTCAACAAAACTTCATCCAATCATACAACTCTAATGCATTTTCCTAACTTAGACAACATATCAAACATCCGATTGATTTAATATCATATAATATATATATTATATATATATATATATATTACGGATTTCAATAAAAAATTTACATACTAGGGTAGACCTCATTAATGATTACAGTAAATTAGATGTTCTTATATACTAGGCGCGAAATGGAAGTATTTACTTGTTTTTAAAGCGAATAAAGTGCATTCTATAGATAGAGTCAAGTTTAGCTATTATCAGTTAGTAAGGTATTATATACTGAATATGCAAAGTAGTATTTTCAGAGTATTAGGATTGTTACCGTGGAAAATAAGTGTCAATGGTAATGATCTCATCAAGATAAACTTAGCGAAATTTGTTAATTTGTGTCTACAAAAAATTTAAAAATATTAACATAAGTAATGTAGTAAGTAAACATCCAAGGTAACTTTAAAGGCTGTAATTTGATAATTTAATATCCTATAATATTCCAATTGTACTTTAATAATATAAGTAAAGAAGTAAGCATTTTTATCCTCAATATTTATTGAGCGGCAAAAGTCGTTTAATAAATATAAGTAATATTTATAATATGGTTAGAGTATATAAGTGGATAAATTTTGTGAAAGTATGCGGCAAGTACTTATTAAGGAGAGAGAGGTATAAGTTCGTAAATAATATAAATTAAATTATTTTGATAAAATATTTAATAATTAGTTTTCTGCATCCATGTATTGCAGTTTCAGTGGGGCAACTTATCCTCATCAATTATTTCATTTAACTTATTTATTTTACATATATAAAGAGTTTTCAATTGCAATAGTAATTATAATTATCACTATATATAGTATATATAAGTAATACATTTTTATAATATTTATTCTAGTATTTAAACTGATCTGTGGTTTTTTTTATAGCATTTTATAACTAATATATTATATTAATATATATAATAATATATATTATAATATATATATATGTAAATATAATATATTAATAGTTATTATCATATTAATATATATTATAATATATTATTAATATATATATCACCTATATTACCTATAGAAGAATGAGAATAGAATATTAAAAAATATTATCAATTATCTATACATCAACACGTATACATCTATACATAATACATAATAATATACTATATTCATATAATTATTATACTCACGGCATATAAAAGTATATATTATAATAAATAAATTATAGTTTCATATATTAAATACAAATTATTGAAGTAATATAATATCAAGTGGAACTAAATAATATAATAAATAGTAAGATATATTCCTACACTCAGACTGAGTGAGTGAGTCTCATGCAAGTAAATGGATAAAAATACACGTACATCGTATAATATAATATTTATAAGAAACTCCAATCGTTCGTGGCGTTACAATTGAAATGTGTTGAACACAACTATTAAACGCCCGCGGTTGAAATACACTCAATCATCTCATCATGTATTCGTAGAAGCAATTTACAACGTAATAATATTTAGATTTCCACACTTAGTGTTTAAAATTATATAGTACAGAATTGGGTTATCAAATATATATTAATATCAATAATTAAAATTTATTATATATATTATTATTTTTATTAAATATATTTAATTACTATTTAAGAAATAACTATTTATAATTCATTATTAGTTTTAATATACTTTTATTATCACTATATATATCATTATTATATAGGAATAAGTGAGGTTATATATAGACTGCACAATATATAACAACAACACTATATCTATATATACTATGACTCTAATATTTCAACTATACATAGTACTATCTGATAATTAAGGTATAATGTAAATATTTAAATATATATTAAATAATATAACTAAATTTATACATATATGAATATAATATATATTATTACCATAATATATTTCAATGTATATATATTAAATATTATTAATATATATATTAATATTAATAATTACATATAAATAAATTAATATACTTACATGATATTATATAATAATTAATAATTATATTATATAAATTATATATTGTAAATTAATGAATTGTAGCGTATTAATTTTAATATAATATATTTATATCTTTATAGCCTTTTAATATTAATCGGTTGTACCCCCAGATTATATTTTAGTTTTTATTAATTTGTATTTTTTCATGTTATTGTTTTAAATCACCAATAATAATAAATAAAAAATATACAATACAATATAATATAATACCTGTTCATACTATATACAAATAATAACATATAACTTAAATATTAAACAAAACGACATAAAAAAAGTTTTATAAAACAGATCTCTTAGTAAATAAATTGGATACATATTACATTATATATTATACTTACTATTATAATAGATCACCCAACCTAAATTACCATGATATATACATATAAAACAATATATACAATATATCACCTAAATTTCATGGTATCTATTGGAATTCAGTTATACAGCTATACAATAAATGAGTTATATATCGCTACAAGTAATTATCTAAAAAATCTGGTGTCTATCTATAATATTTTATTGAGCTCAAGCAGTTATTACAGTTTTATGTCATTTAGTATGATAACAAGTGAGATATAGTTTTATATCCATTATAAGAGAGCCAGCAGTTAATAAGATTGAAACCGCTGTCGCTAGGACTATGACGTAGAATGCCAAGTATCTATCGATGATTTTAAATAAAAAACTTAACTCTAGTATAAAGAGTAACTCAAAAATGAATTGATTGTTTTTTAAATTCACATAAATTTATAATATGAAGAATATACATTAAATCGATAAATAAGTTGGGGTGAAATCGCGTATATTAACAGTAAAAATCATTTTATAAATTTCTAGGGTTAATGAATAAGTTACGTGAGCTGGTTAGCAAAGAAAAAAATTTATTTATATGTGTTTATATAAAAATAAAAATTCACTCACACAAAGCAAATAGTGTAGATTTCAATTAGCGAAATTGTTTTAGAGTAATTATGGATAGGGTATCGTCTTTGTCACTAGTAGAAAGTATTTTGATAATATTATTTATCTTATTATGTATAATCACGGACGTATTACAACTAACGTCTGAAGGAGATATAAAAGTCTAGAAGAAAAAATATAAAAATGAAAATAAAATAAATACCGATTTCACCCCATCAGAGACATCTTTTTGCTCTTGTAAAATAGAATAAATGAAAAATAAAGGGGCTCACTACGCTCGAAGTTGATCACCGAAGTCTATTGAGCTTGCGCTGGAGCGATTTTAGACATACAATTACTGCACAAAATAGGTAATTCCGTATAATCATTAATAATAATAATATAATGTATAAATTTTAGATATCTTAAATATGATAAATTATATATTAATATATTAAAAATATTAATATATATAATATATAAATATAAAATATTTTATTTAATTGTAGATAAAAATAATATAATATTAATGTTAAATAATCACAATGTTATATATATAAATATTATATTAATATTAAATATTAATTACTATTATAAATATAATCATTAATATAATAATTAAAATTATATAATATAATATAATATAATATATAATTATATAATATTCATTATAATAATTAAATATTTATGACTAAATATAATATAATGTCATATATATATATAAATATTAAAATAATTATAACTAAAATTACTATTAATATTTATTAAATTGTTAGAATATATGATACAATAACTAATAGTATAAGTAAATTGTTTTTATAAGACTAAGTTTATTGTAGTAATCTATTTTCATATATAATATAATCTAATATCTTATAATTATAACGTATACTCTCAATATATAAAGTATAAACTGTTAAAATAGTAATTTGATACTAATAGTAAATTAAATAGCCAAATTATAGATAATTAATATATATAATAAATTAATATACGTATATATCCTTTTTCACTTATATATAATATATATATATAGACACCCTATAAAAGAGTCTATCTAATCACGTGGATTTTATTATTTATTTTTATGTTAAATATATATATAATATTTAGGAAAAACTTTAAATAATTTCTCATATAATAATATATAGATCCTTGAATAATATCAAGTCCCTAGATAAGATATGATTACATTATACATCGAAAGTACAATATTTGCGACTCACACGAATTATCATTTAAATTAGTTCCTGATAACAATGACATTGAGATCATAAATTCAAAAAGTATGGTAGTGGAGTATAAATGATCGAGCTATCATAACCAGTACCGAGTCAAGGTTCACTCTAAATTCCAAACCTTATTATCATAATTTATTATTTTATTTTAAGGGGTATCATTTCGTGTATCCACACTCGTTCTAGAACCGCATCCTGATCAAAGATCAGTTTTATTTTCTACTGAGCTACGAAATATACTAATTCATACGATAGTTAATGGGTGGAACAAATTTGCGTTTTTTTGTACTCGGATGCATCCCTAATGTGATATGCTCTCAATATCAGGTTAGATATTACATAAAGTTGCTATCAAAGAGGTATTCAATTAGATTGTTTTTCACAAGAACTTAAACCCTCTAGAATCGCCCTTCTTTGTCTGTTACTCCCTGATAATGGGAGGAAACTAAGAGATCGCTTATCTCTAAATAAAGCATTGCGGAAAATTTGAAGATATAAAAAAGATTAACTGTTTGACATATGCAGTCGTATGCTAAGATGATGAATGATCATTTTTGTATTCAGAGACCATTACGTTTTTTAGTTTTCCGAGCAAGACCACAATAATTACAAACATTTACAAATTGGCAATACCATATTGATATGTATCAAACGTATGCGAATATATTAAGCATACCACGATCACATTTAAATAATAATTTATATGTCCATCAAAGATTCACTCCTAATATTGCCAGTATATCCAAGTATCAAGGCTCACCTAATAAATCAGCATACAATCAAGGTTTACACTAATAATCCATACACTCAAGGTTCACCCAGATATTCCAGTACACTCAAGGTTCCAATAGTTAATTCTCCATAATGATAGACGAAGCTGTCATCCACAACAGAGCAGTATTAAATAATCGCAAGAAATGAGATCTAAGCTGCTTATGAAGATTCATTAACCTACTTCCGATACCCATGCAGCTATAAAAACGACAGTTGAAAAGATAATATTGAGGAATTTGCAGTTCATAGAATTACTATGAGATCCGCCATACCTTATCCAAAGAACGCATCGCAAAATTTTGTTGTATGGAAGGATAACCCATATCTCTATGGCATCTTCGATCTCATTGTTCCATCGGTAAAACTTGGGTTTTACTGCCTACTATT